>JANVCK010009570.1:0-13654 GCA_026546655.1 Epizoanthus illoricatus | reverse complement strand
AGACAATGTCAATGCCCTTCATGAGCTGCGCAGGTCTGATTACCGAAGTTGAAGCTGTACGTGTGCATAAATTAAGAAAATATAATTTAAGCTCATGCTTGAGCGCTTGCTATTTCTTGGTACCCGCCTACTTCACCATGAGTACCCTCCTACTTGAAACCCCTAAAAACATTCTGCCTGATTCTGACAGAAGCGTTTTAAGAAAATCGATATAGAATAATTATATTTATTAGCCGCGTTCCCATTTTTGAGTTGGGTGGACTTGTCACGTGCTTCCTAGATTATACATTTTACACGTAGTTCTCATATCACTTCTTACAAGATTTAATGGCATGTTATCAATCAGATGTAAAGAAATCTTTGTTTATGACAATTTTTAAAAAGGTTGACAGTAGGAGTCGCGTTATTACCATGGTAACAGTATGGCACTTGTAACCTCACGGAAATCATACCGTTTTGTTATGTCTTTATAACCCGCTGCAAGATTTAGACTATAGAATGAATACTGAAGAGCGATTACTACTAGACTAGTACGTATAGAAATTGATATTATTGTACTTTTAGGTATTCGAATTCTACGAAGAGTACCTGAGCTGTCGATATCCGTATACTTACTACAAACAAGTGTTTGTTGACCAAGCGTATGACGTCAAGGCGCCATATGCATCGATGACCATATTCAAGTAAGTGTAACCAACTACTAATTTACTTTGCTGGACTCTGGAATTGAGAATTTTTAAATAAAATGTTAAGAAACAATCTTTGTGGGCAGTAAATAACGCAGTCTTGTCTCATTTTGCTACTATACATGTGCTGTGTATTTCGTGTAATTCTCTGGGTTTTCAATAATTGTAATTGCCTTACAGTATATCACTAATACGTCACAGATTGTTTACATTTTTTAAAATTCACTGCAGAGTTGGATGAAATGCAACTTTCGACCTTGAATAAAGTAAAAGCTTTGTTTTTGCAAACTTCCGTTGAATTCAGTGAGAATTAGTATTGCTCATGCAAAAAAAATGTCTCTTATTTTGTGATCGAGGACTATATTTTTATTTTGTATTCTACTTTAACAATCCTATTATAGAAGATCGTACTATCATTATTAGTCTTTATAATTTTTTATCTTTTTATTTGTTTCTCCCTTTTTGTGTGTGTCGTATATTCTGAAAACATACTACCTGAAACGTATCTGTTCTGGCCCGGGTCATCTAGCATAATTCACTCCTTAGGCCTTCATAGAAGACATGTAATTAATCCAATTTAATCTATTCAATCAAACGCCCAATGTACTTGTATGAATATGTTGTTGTTGTGTCTAATAACCAGACTATCTGCAAGCCAGAGCACTACAATGTATCCCGTTTCTTTCTGCTATTTCACTACGCTGCACTGATTCTGATGTTATTTCCCAAAGCACAAGCCTTCTTCATTCTCATCGGATTATCGACCAGACCCTGATCACAAGAAGAGTGTTGGCGCAAGCATTAGCGGAACAGTTCTTTGGCTGTTATATTGGCATGCAGACATGGTAAGTGGAAATGTAAATTACGTACATCTGTTACATTGGCATACAGACATCGTAAGCGGAAATGTCTTATATACGTCTGTTACACTGGCATGCAAGATGATAAGTGGAAATGTAGAACTTGTATGAGATCAATCACCAATGCGATTTTTCGTTTGCTTTTTGAAATCTAGACAGTGCTGGCCAATGATCATCTCTCTGAATGGATTGTCGGGATTATGAATCATGCGTTTGAAAATTTACAAATTTCGTGTTCTTTCTTCAAGTCTCAGCAATTCGACTCAATTTGCCAGCCATACATCAGAAAATGTTGCTGATATCACTGTAATTTGTTACCATTTTTGAAGCAGTTATTTGACTGAGGTTCCTACACTGGCTACAGCCTTCAAAGTAAACCAAATTGTTTCTGAATCACCATACCTTGCATAGTATGTGCTACAGTTTGTTGCGGTTATCAAATGTCACAACGTGAATATGTTATACGGCCAGTCAACCTAAACAACAAACTGACAACGCTACCTGTAGCTGCTCTTCACCGAGAAGTAAATTCGGGAAGTAGTGTATTATGTGGTGTCAAGTGTACCATTCGTTTCTTTTGTTCCAAACTTGTCATTGTTAGTTTTGTTTTGGTAAATTTTGTTACGTACATCATTTCAATTCTATTTCTTGAGTTTCGATTGTGTTTTGCTACGACCTCATAGGAAACGAATGAGTACAACAGGAGAATATATCTCTCAATCCCTGGCGATACTTTGTGCAAAACACAAAATATATTATGGGATTAATGGCTGTATATAGACCTGGCAGCAGCTCTGCAAACGCAACTGCTTTTTCTATAGTGCAATGATGGAATATGTTCGCATATCTGTAAATTATTATAAGTGCCCAGAGCACGCCCCATGTCAAACAAAACATTATAACAATCACAAGAAACATAATGGTTAATCTCATATTTTGTTCCGTTCTTGATGCTCTTTGAATCGAGGAAGAATTGCCTGGAAGCTTCTGCCGTCTTATATAACCCATTATTGTGATGTAAAGAACGGCCATGGTGGCAAATGGTATAGCAATAAGGGCTGTGTTGAAGATATCAAGAATGAGTATTTGATCTGCATTAAGCCCTCTTGTGCAGCTCTCGGGTTGTCTTGTTGCTGACAGTGGGTAGTAAAGTTCAGGGGCATACACTACAATAGCACCCAGCCAGTTCAAGCATATCACCAACACACAGATTTTGTGGCGTTCTAGTCGTGCTTTCAGTGGATACACTACAGCATAGAATCTGTGGACACAGATGGCGATCAGACTCTGCATGGACACGGCAAAGGAGATGTTCATAACGAAACGCATCAGTGCACACAGACCCGTTATTAGTGTATCTGATAACTTCAGGTTACCATAAGCTTCAATAATACGAAACAGTAAATTTGCCGTTGGATAAAACATGTCGGAAGCAGACATACTAGCGATGAAATAGTTGGGCGTTGTCTGCAGTGGCTTGTTCCGATAAATGATCAGTACGACGAGAAAATTCCCAACGAGAGTTGTTACGCTGTTAACGACGTACATACAAAGATTGTCTGGATAATTGAAATTACAACTTGTGGATGTTTTGTTTCCCATACTGATAGTGCTGGTATTGTTTTTATGAGACATGTTCACCTCTTTGACTTGTGGCTTTCCTGGTTGCCCTTCCACGGATTTTATTCTTTTTTCATCCTTGATTTCCAGCAGCTGTTATTAACTCTAGGCCAGAATTGCTGTGAACTTTGAAAACAAGAAGTTCTTTATTGAAGTGTTTAAAAACGCGGAGCGAAAAATACAAATATAAATAAATTATGTCTTGTGTTTTATATCTGCAAGGAAGTACGTTTGAACGGGAATCAATAATTGACAGTAGTCTCTTGTCGTTCTTGGTAGATCTACGTTTCCCGACATTTATCACTACATGCAGATTTAAGTCTGAGGCCCAGTCCACACTAATACGTTTTCAAAAACCTGCGTTTTCATCTTATCGAAAATGGATAAAAAGATTTGCGTCCACACTAGCATTTTCGGAGCATTTTCTACCGTCCACACTAAAACGATAGAAAACAATGACATTGAGGGCTTTGGAAAGCGTTTTCGAAACCTCCGTTTCACACCTACAGACCTCCGTTTTCGTTCATTTTAGTGTGGACGGTCGGTGCAAACGCATCAAAATGAAAACGGAGGTTTTTGAAATCGTACTAGTGTGGACGGGGCGTGAAGGTCAAGTACGGCAACTGTACAAGAAGGAACGTATCATAAAGCAGCATACATATCTGCTGTACAGTGAGTTAAAGAAACAAAATAAGCTTTCTTTAGATCATGTGTTTGTTGCTATATAGGCTCAACTAAAAACTAGTGGAACCTCATCGAGAATATGAGTTTATACAACATTACCTACCTTACTAGTGTTTGTTACAAGGTCGAACTGAGTGTTTGTTTTCAGGAACTCCGTTTCCGATCTGTTTCAGTTTTTCTCAAAATGTGCTTCTTTTGGGAGACAATAAAGATACATTAAGCCTTCGATGTTGCTTCTGTTTATGGATTTAAGTGCTTTGGTGGATGTCGGCTTGAATCCTGGATGTGTTATTAACTGTGAAAACACTTCGTTTAGTAAGTTAGAAATATGTTTGCAGTTGGAAAAACTTGAATGACTGTAAGCCGAGATGATCCACTGTAGAGTATAGACAACACTTATTGCACACGCCTTGAGAAAACTGACACTGTCTGCGACGGCTTCTTTTAATTACTGTTTGATGCAGGACAATGTGTGCTTTTCACAAGCTTTGTCCGGCTGCGAGCTGTTTGTTTTGTTTTTTATTATTATACAACCCGTTTCAGCAATCAACTGTTCATGACCAACTTGTCAGGCTTCAAGTCTAATGCACTTTTATTTGAGTTTGATGTTGCAGCTGTGTTATTATACCGGAGACACGACTTTTTAGATTTAATTGAAATATCAGCAAGAAGGAAAAATCAATTAAGTTCGGACAAAAAGAGAAGGAAATCCCTACCGTGAAACTAAGGAATCAATGGAATAAGATTGTTAATTGAGACACACTTTGAAAAATATTTATAGTGGTCATACTGTAGTTACTTCCTAAAGGGAGTTTTAGCACTACTTTTCAAGATATATTTGAAAATTTATTAAACATTTGCAACTTTAAACTAATAAAGAAGTGTAAGAATAGTTGGTAAGTATTGTTTCTACATGTATGTACCAAATTAAGATGTTCTGTGAATAAACTAGTTTCTAGATCTAAGGATAAGTCTTCTGTTGTATAAAAATACATAACTGACAAATCAAAGAACATTTGTCGCTAGTTTTTTCAGTGTTGTGTGTCTTATATTGTATATTTTATTACTAGTAATCTAACAATACCAACGTTTTATCAATATTTACATATAGTAGTGCGTAGTTAACATGGAAGGTTTGCTGTTATGGCAGATTTGTTTTCTTAGCTCTTATTCTATGGAGATTGCAGCAGAGGAATGGGGTTATTTTTGTCTTTTGCCAGTGCGTTTATTCTTATTGAGTGAAAGTCCTTAAATTTCCATTTCGGAAAATTAAGGACTCAAAAGTCCATGAATTTTCTAAAAACCTTCCTAAGTCCATGAAAAGTCCTTAAATTATATTTTCCTGATGTCTGTTACAGGAATTGGCATTTGTTCCTTAACAAAATGCAAGATTCTTTTGGAATACGTTTCTTGGGAATTGGTTGCCATGGGTCCTAAGAATGGCTTAATGGTACCATAATGGTCCTTAAAAAGTTCTTAAACTTATACTGAGATTAGGGGAAGAACCCTGAATATTGAATTATCTCTGCTTTTGTATACGTCTGTATTATTTATTTGTAATTTGTATACCACTATCATGGAAGGCAGCAGACATCGCAGAGTCCTTGTTGTCAGGTCAACGTTTTGATCTGTAGTAAAGTACAGCAAAGTTAATGTTGGAAAAAACATGTCGGAAACAGACATACTGACGACAAAATAGTTGGGTATCGTCTGTAGTGTCTTGTTACGATAGACGACTAGTAGGACAAGAAAATTTTCAATAAAAGTTGTAATACTGCTCACAGTATATGAAGAATTGAAAAAGTATTCAATATAGACAAAATTGTTGCAATCGCATATTGGATATGGTCCATGTGCTGTTCTGTTGGGACTGGTATTGCTGGTATTGGTTCGGTTCAACATCATCTGCATCGCCATGAAACGATAGTTTGATTGGGAGTCTTGAAGGTACTTGTTGATTTATTGTTGGTGTCTCTCTGAAGACGCTGAGGTCGTACACTTTTTATCAGTTCAACTCTGATTTCCTTTTGACGTAATTTCCTGCAAAGTTTTGCAAGAAACAGTAACTATATAGCAAGGGTTTCTCCTTTGTTCGTTTCTACAGAAATCAGAATGGATGCTTTTCTCATATTAGATATGTTTAATTTGCTTTTAATTTGTAAATTTCAAACGTGTAGTTGTGCAAATACAATTGATTGACACAATTGTTGTGAGAGTGAAATTTAAATATCAATAGAAAAAAAAGCATACAGTTGGTCATGATATTTGTTGGAATTAGTTTTGTGAGTTGGGGGGAGGGGGGGTTGAACTTGCTGTAAAATGTATTCCCGCAATTGAATTTACCTAAAATGACAGTCATCCTGGGGTTTTTTTTGTAATTTTGAATCAAAACAATGTGTGTTTGGTGAAAAACTGTTGCTTTGTATAAACTTCAACCAAATCCGCAGAGAAGAGAAATTCCACGTTTTTGTTCTGCAAAATGTGTCATTAGTATGTACTGTCGGCTTAGTTTCTGTTATTTTCTGTGGTTTAGGTGGCGCTCATCTTCCTGCTGTCTTAATCCACTGTTATTTGAAATTGTGAAACACGCAAAAGTTATTGTTGAGGAATACTTAAAATGAAAACAGTTCATGTCTTAGAACACAAGATTCCTTGAGTCATCTTCGCCAGTTGACGTATCACTGTACATATTATATATAAGGTAAAATTCGAAAAGCAATTGTACTCTGACATCAGCATTCTCTTAATTCCGGCATTACCTGATGATGATCCACTAGATCCAAACGTTTGTTTCAACACTGGTTAACATCTTTTAAGTTCAGTTTTATTTTTATTGAAACAAAAGTTGAAACAATGTTACCATTTATTTATGGGCTGATATTCGGTTAAACATTGTGGAATTTGAACATAGTAGTGAAGCTCAAAAGGATAGGATACATATACAGGTGTCTAGGGATCTTATCGTCAATAATTTAGATCAGTCAATCCAGCCAAATTGATGATGTTATTCACAAACAAAGAATTTGTTTACAAGAGACCACAATGAGTATCTGAAAACCGAAGTATTAATGTTTTAATAAAATTCTTTGATGTTGACTTAAATCTTGAGATACAAAAGATTATTTTTGGATCATTTTTGATGCCTTATATTCTTCACAATCAGTATATTTAACAAGTGTAGTGCTATAACAGTTCGTTTGAAGTTACTCTGATGATAACGTAAACATTTAATAAGAAAGGATAAACAGTGAGGGTAACTTGTAATTCTACAGAGACGTAAACTTTTCGAAAGAATTTGCAGTAGTATAGACGGCAACTCTTTTCCCTCTGGTGAATGGCTCTCACCAAGAACAACAAAATAACTCGATTGTTCGTAGTGGATGCTGCACGAGAACAACTGAACTGCTTTAATCACAAGCGATCAGTGTTAGCATATCTCAGTAGCTTCCTGCTATTTGAGATAATTAAATTCGAAATTAACATTCAGAGAAGCAGTAGCGGTAGTCGAATGTTTATGTTTATTCTCGACACTATAGAAGTAATGAATTACTACCGCAATATTTGTCTTTAATATACTTCTTTTCAAGAATAGTAATAATAGTGTACCTTATTCATATATCATAATAGGAGATATAGCAATATATAATAGTTGTGGTGAAAGTCAAGAAAAATGTAAATTAATAAAGAACTGAAGTTAGTACTTGAGAGTAAGGACAGATGAACAGAAGGTGGCCATCGACGAAGAAAACAACAGCTAATAGAATAATATTTTATTATTGCAAGAGTCTAACAATGACGAAAGCTTGTAAATATTTACATTTAGTAGTGCACAGAAACAGTGAATGCGTCCTGTTTGGTCAGCATTGTGTTCCTCGATCGCAGTTGTAAACCTGTTTTTGCCCATGGTATGAAGTGCTAGATTGTTTTGTCCACGGAGTATATTTGAGTTTCGATTTCTTATGCATTTCTGTTATTGAATGTTGATAAAGTGGGCAAGTACTACATGTGAGGAGACACGAGTGTGCCCAAACCCCAGTGCCACCCTTAAACCTACACCTAATTCTAATCCTCACAAATTCTAATTCTACTCCTTTGAGATGTGTTTATGGTTTGGTTACCATATGTTTCCAAATAAATGTTCCCATTCGAATAGACGTCTCTACTAGAATTAACAGTGCTTTAAGTTTTGGGTTTAAAATAAACGCCTCTCCCGAATTGGTTGTAGAAACAGTGAAGTCAATAATTTGTCTGAAATAGAATGGTCTTCAAAAGGTGTCAAAACACGAGGGATGTCTTGCTGCCTTATATATTCTTGTGCAGGTTGTTACATGCTTCATATTCCTTGTATTTTGATCGACCGCAGCTTGGGCGATGCAGTTAAACACAACACATGACTTAGTCGGAGTTGCCCGTAAGTCCTTTTGTTTTAGAGTCACTGTGATCACTGTGATGAATTGTTGATACCAAGAAACGAATACGAGCTTATGATTCTTGAGCAGAAGATTTGATTTTTCCTGTTTCTGTACACGTTTGCATTATTTATCAAGCCATATTTGTACGCTATGCCCTTACTACCTTTCAGAGGCACGCAGTACTATAATTAGTTTACCCCACTCCCATAGAAGGCAGCAGATATCATCTCAGTTCTATTTCTCCGTGCTGTGCTGTGTTTTGGCTTGGCCTTCTAACACGTTTGGTACAGCAAGAGAGTATATCATTCAGACCTTGCCGATACTTTGTACAATAAACAAAATATACTATAGGATTAATGGTTGTGTATAAACCTAGTAACATATTTGTAAGGGTTACTAGTTTTTGCCCAGTGCAGAAGGGCAGTGCGTTAGAATATTGTGAATTATACTCAAAACTCCGTAAACGCACCACGTGAAGGAAACGATTATCACGTTGACGATAAACATGTTGGTTAATCTCATATTTTGATTCGTTCTTACCGCGCTTTGAATTGAGGAAGAATTGCCTGGAAGCTTCTGTTGTCTCAAACGAATTATTATTATGGAGTACAGCACGACCATCGTGGAGAATGCTAAAACTACAAGAATTATCCTTAAGACATATACGATTGGTACTTTATCATACCAAGTGTGACTTGTTGCTGATATCAAGTAGAAAACTTGAGGAACTGTCAATGCAGCAGCACACAGCCAGTTGAAGCAGATCACCCAGACACAGGCTTTGCGGCTCTCTAGTCGTGCTTTCAGTGGATACACTACTGCATAGAATGTGTGGACACAGATGGCGATCAGACTCTGCATGGACACCGCGAACGAGACATTCAGAATTAAGGAAGCGCATCAAACCACGCAGAGTTGTTGCCGTCATACTCAGGTCACCATATACTTCAGTAGTAAAGTACAGCATAGTTGCAGTTGGATAAAACATGTCAGAGACAGACATGCTGACAATAAAATAGTTGGGTATCGTGTGTAGTGCCTTGTTACGATAGACGATCAGTAGGACAAGAAAGTTCCCAATAAAAGAATTAACGCTGCTCACACTGTATGAAGAATAGAAAAAGATTTCAGTTTTGAATTGATATTGTCAATTGCAACTTGTGCTTGTTCCAGATCCTGTACTGTTGGTGCTGATATTGCTTCGATATGACATTATCTTCTGCAGTTAAAGTTATTTTCAATATGAGTGCTGGATGTGCTTGTCGATTAGATTTTTGTATTTCTATAAACACGCTGAGGTAGTACAGTTTTCTAGTTGAACATTGATTTCTTTTATATGATCTCCAATGAAGTTCAGTGTACTATTATGACTATTATGTGCGAGTGTACAGATATCAGAACATACTCACAGTGTATGTGCATGGGGATTGAGAATCCAAAATAGTCAAGAACGTTCCAAGTTACACTTGTTTCATTTCCTGTACTGATGTTGCGAGTACCGTTATGACCATATATCGTGTCATTGCTGTGGCCTGTTTAATTAAAAGCTGCTTTGATTTCGAAGGTCAGGAGGTAGTTTTTGAGTTGATTTGCTAACGTCGACACGTTAGAATAGATGATTTCAAAAAGTTGATGTCACTCTTATACCAGTCTAAAAAGCAAAGGAGTGTCTGTCATTTTGATGTGGCGCACAATATATGTACATAGATCGCTTGTTGTTTAAAACTGTTGTGCTTCTGGTCATGTAAACATAACACGTATAACAGTAGGTGTTGGAGTGATCTTTGGGTATCAATAAAAATTGTAGAGTATTTAGCCAGCAGCGTGTCAATGCTAAATTTTTATCAAGTACATTGTAGGCGTTAGAAAATTTGATAGTGTTAAGTCTGAGTTGTTTTCTTTGCGCGCGGAGTTTTGAGTTTGCACCTGGCCTGGATAGCTAAGGAGTATGCCTAAATCACAGTTTTTCTCCTCTTGAGGATATAATTGTACTTTGCTTCCACTTTTTGTCGAGGTTCCGATGCGATACCAAATATATCGGATTCCGTTGTTAACATTTATAATTAAGGATGTATTTACAGTGCTTTTCTTGGACAATTCAAAGACACTATACGCCTAACATAATAATATATAAAATCTAACCGAAATAAACAATGGAATCTTCACGAAAACGATGCATGAAAAAAAATGATTAAGAAGAATATAGTAAAATAATAAAATAATAAAAAACGATCAATTGGTTTATAACAAAAATGACGATAATGGCACTTCTGAAGTAAACGGACTTCAAAAGATGCTTGTTAAAACAAGTTGTTTCTTGCTACCTTGAGTGCTCCTGTGCAAAGTGTCCACAATTCATATTCATTTCGATCGACCTTCAGTTTAGGTTTAGAACAACTCAAGACTATGTCTCTGTTACCCTTGAATACTTTTAGTTTTGAGTTACAATGACGATATTCATGAGGTCTTACATACTTTACTTTAGTTACATTATTCTAAATTCACTTTACGCTATACAATTTCACTATGATTATTGACCCCTCGCATTATATTCACGTTTACTCCTTTTTTTCAACCGTATTGTTTGGGCTTATACGTTCTTGTTACCTTCTTGCTGTACAGAATAATGTCAGTATTTCTCGATAACAAATAAGCGAAACTCATAGTTTAGAATAAAAAATCGAAGTTATGCTATCGCATGTGTTTGTCCCAATACGTGAGCAGGTATCCTTGTCATTTCTCTGATATTTCTGTTAACAGTTGTTCTCGTTGTGGAAGGTCGATGACAACAAGCGACGATATCTTTGAGTCCTTGACGATAGTTTGCGCAATAAACAAAGTATATGAAAGGGTTCATTGCTGGAAATGTTAAATGTAATATTGCAATTATCACTAAAACTTTGGTTGATGTGCGCATCCCGCTGTAAATACTGCCGAGTATCAATCCGCAGCCGTGTGTCAGACAGAACAATGCCACCACTGTTATAAACATCGTTGTGAGAGTGAGATTCTGCTTTCTCCGTCTACAAACGAGAACAGAGGAAGAGTTTCCAGGAATTACTTGTTTCCACAGTTTAATAATTATTATGGAGTAAAGGCAACTCATTACAGCGAATGGCAAGGGCAGGATTAATACTGTATAAACCACCTCATATTCGTACATCTGGTCATTATTCATGGGAAAAAGGAGGGGAAGACACAAGATAACTGGGAAAAGCCAGGTGAAACAGATTATGACAACACATGTTCTTCTGTTTTCGAGTCGTGCCTTTAAGGGAGAAATAACTGCATAGAACCTGTGTACGGTGACAACGACAAGGCTTTCCATCGGAGAAGCTCGCAGGATGGCAAAGACATATGTCAGTCCCCTTCCAAGTTTAGACACAGTAATTTCCGTTAATACTGCAAGCGATAGATTATAACGATTAGAAAACAGAAAGATTGTGAAAAGAAACTGTGAAACAGTGAATAAAATGTTAGCAACGGCCATATTCACAATGAAGAAGTTTGGAGTTGTTCTCAATCTTCGGTTTTGATGGATTATAACTATAAGAAGAACGTTTCCGATGAGCGACGTGACTGTAAAGGCAATGGTGCTGTACAGAGATTGTTCAATGTATTCACACAGGTTGAATAGAGTGTTGTTAGTTTCATGTTGTGTCAGCGTATATTCCGTGCTATTAAAGGCAAGAGCCATCTTGGGTAACCTTTGGGTAAAAGAAACAATTTTTCAACGGAGTTCACTTTCTTAGAGTTGAATTGCTATTGGGACTTCTACTATATCTAAATTCTAAAATTCCAAACATTTGAAGCAAGCGTATTGTAAGTAATAAGGTCAGCTCTACTGTAGCATTGGTACGTTGTGTTTTAACAAACGACTACATGCCCCAGAGGTGCCAGAAAAGGCAACACAAAGCAGCTACAAGTGACTAAATGAATACAAACTATACATACCTAGTTTCCTTTTTTGCGGTTTATTCCTATTCAGTGAAGAATTATTGGTTGCTAGGCAGTTTCTACGTGATTACGGTGATATTTGATTAATTTGTAGTAATGTACTATTTACTAAGCAATTCACTGCTATCGAATGGACACAATTATTTTCCTCATCTTTCCGGATTTGATTAGTGTTTGATTGTAATATTAAAGTTTTGATATGTCCAAAAAATAGTGATTGCAATGTTTACACTTTCGTAGAATCTAATGAAATAAATTGCTGATAAACATGACATGGACTAGAATCAGCCTTTATTCATTGTGAACATTCAAGGTAAGCAGGTGAAAGTGTGCTGTTCATACTTTGCCATACTGTTCCCCCACTGGCCTCAAGGGTTTATATTGCTGCAGATTTATATTTACTTTTCTTTTGCCAATCATTTAATACTTTTTGGCAGCGCTCAGTGATGTGCAATAATAAATGAAGATGATTTTTTGTCGAGCGGAGGTTGAAAGGAAGTATTTATGCGAGAGAAGCTAACGAATACAAAAAGCATGTATTTATAAGCTGGCATTGTTGGCAACCAGTTATTTCTGGGCACAGTTTGATGTAGTTCAATTAAAACAGTATTTGTACAAAATCATACTACGTGAATAGAAATAAATATATTGCCATTATATTATCATAGACCTGGATAACGATACTGTGTTTTGAAATAGTTGTCCGTTGTCAGCATTTCTGGTAATAATGTGAATTTGAAGTCAATTTGTAGTAATTTACTTTCGAACAACCCAGGTAGATAGGTTACTGTTGGATTTAATGTAAGCTGTTTATTCTACACACACACACACACACACACACACACAAATACATAGACATACACGCGCATAGACACAAACATACAGAAGAAGATATAGTGTTTTATTAAATATATAATACATTGCAGCCAGAGGCTGAATTGCGTATTTAAAAAACCTATTTACATATAATGGAAATGTTTAAAAGTTTAATAATTTACAAGTATACAATCTACTGCGTTAATACAGGCTGGAATAAAAGACAGACAGACAGACAGACAGATAGACATACATACAGATAGACAGACAGACAGAAATACAAACATACATACATACATGCATACATATGTTAAAAGGCGATGATAAAACTACATGTATTGAAAATATTAAAAATCACGTGATTTTAAATAGTTTTAATACATGTAGTTTTATCATCACCTTTTAACATTTTATCGGCTCTATATTTGTATCGAGCACTTTAAAACTGTGTAAGCTTTTAAACAAATGTTTAAACAAATGCAGAGCGGAATATGATTTGTATAACTAGTAAAATGGATAAAACCACATAAGATTTTAAAAATTTGTTAAAAGTTTTTAAAAAAGTTTAGTTACTCAGAGTTTCACGCTTTCGCGATCATCAGACTCATCACTCTGAGTT
>JANVCK010009459.1:0-13657 GCA_026546655.1 Epizoanthus illoricatus | reverse complement strand
ATATATGCCTCTTATTAGCTGAGCACAAGGTCTGCACAGTAAGTTATAGACCGAGTTTTTTCCTTCTACAGTGTATTTATGGCCCAAGCGAACAGGGCTAATAAGATGTTTATCATATGGCTTTGTTGCATTTTAATTGAATTATTATTTGCCAAACAAAATTAATTTGAAAACGTAAACAAATGACAGCCGCACAAGAGCAAAAGGTCCATACGGCAACTTATGGACCTGAACTTGACCAATCACAGTGCACAAAATTAATCAGCCATATAACAAATCTCATTATTCTATAAAATAAATAAAAATAAGTTAAATATATTTATAATTCATTCCCATCTTGCATCTGTGAATCAGAAATGGTGAGAATGTAGAAGGGGCGACTCACAAATACGTGGTCGGGCAGATCAAGAAAGGTGGACAGACACTAAGGCTTGTGGTGATATCTGTGAGCCAACAGGAGGCAGAGAAATTTGACAGTGACAGTTCATCAGGCAATGAGTATTATGACTACTCAGATAAGAGAGTTGCACCACTCTCAATACCAGAGACACGACAAGTGACAACTGGAGGGGAATCGTATCTAGTAAGTACAACATGATTTAAGGGTGCACTGTCTTAACCAGCCTCAAAAAGCAAGAGGGTGGACTAAATTGCATATATTAATTAATATTCAGTTATGGATAATTATGTATGCAGGGTTCATACTCCTGGAATTCCTGGAATATTCTGGAATTTTTTTCCGAGGTCCTTAATAGTTATTAGATATACCAGTAGACAGATACTGGCATGTGTACATACCAGGTTTGGTGTGGGTTTATTGTTGTTGGGAGGCTTGTCTGGGGTTGCCATGGGTCAGGGAAAAGGCTAATCAAGTTGAGGACAGAAATTAATGGGTTGCACTGGCTTACACTGTACATGAATTAACGTCTTTTTGTCTTGTTCTTACCCCAGGTTTACAACATCTATTACAATGGCAAATTTGTTTGTTCCAGAAGGTACAGGGAATTTTCAAACTTGCACAGCTCGGTAAGTGGGTTATGTTTTTAGAAAATCGTCAGAGTGCAGTGTGAAGCAGTTGGCTAGAGAAAACATGAGCAGCAAAGTGCTTTTGAAATAATAGTTATTTTGATATTGGGATAAAATATATTTAACAAGAAATTATGTTATGTACATGTAATATTAAATATTTGTCTTACTCATTTTATATACCTTGTGTTTTTGCTCATTTTATTTTTTTATTCTTTTCATTTTCTTTAGAAAGTTCTGTCTTGGTTTACTTCCGTTTCCTCCTCCTTTTCTTTCTGTTTTTCCTGTTTTTAGTTTTGTTAGACTAGTATGCTCTGTTCTTTATTTTTGTTCCACTTCTTATACAAATTCTTTATCTGTTTCAAGAAAGTTCATATTTTATTTTGTGAATGTCAACTAGGTATAAAATTATCAGTCAGGTTAGCAAAGAGTGCATTCACTTACATTTTAATTGAAGTAGCAAAGTAATTGGTTTTCACTTGTAAGTATACTTGTACATGTTTGGAATGTGTTTCATAATTCTAAAGTGATGATCTTGCCCATTCTGCAGCTGAAAAAAGAATTTCGGGATTTCCAGTTTCCCAAGTTTCCAGGAAAATGGCCATTTCATCTTTCAGAACATCAGCTAGAAACAAGAAGGAAGGGGTTGGAGTCTTACATAGAAGAAGGTGCAGTGAGCATGGTGTTCCAGTTTTGTGACCTGTACCCATACAATCATACAAGTTATGATCATAGTACATGTAGGATTAAACTTACTTAGTAACTATTGTAGGCAGTACAGTGTACGTGATCCTTTACACAACTACTGGTATTTTATTGATAAATTGATGTAATCATGTCAGGGGGGGAGGGAGAAGACAATTTCTGTCACTCCTAACCCAAACCCTACCTTGCCTGTACTGCTATCAGGGACAAAGAATGGGTGCTCAATTCAACAAAATGTAGTTGTAGTGAGATAATAATAATAATAATAATAATAATAATAATAATGATAATAATGATAATGATAATAATTATAATAATAATAATAATAATAATAATGCAATATATTCCTAGGTGCAGTTTACAATGATTGGATAGTAACCTATAGCTAAGTACCATAACCTGTTTTTGGATTTTTTTGGACATACAGTAAATATACATCTGCATAGGAACCTAATATAAATGGGAACAAGTTACAGTCATGAATATGTTGAAACACTCTTCACTTGCTTGTGCTTTGTCAGTGAATACATGAACTCGCTTAATGTACATATATAATGAACTCTAAATTTGGCTAAAGCCTTGTGCAGTATTCGAAATTCCTTGTATCAATGAATTGTATGTATTGAACTCATGCATCGCATATCACACAATCATGTACAGTGAACTCATTCATGTATTCACCAACAATGCATGCACAAGAGTCCCCTGAGCATAGATACATACATTAAATATACATCTGCATAGGAACCTAAAATAACAAGTTTATAGTCAGTTGATACTGCTCACTGATATAGGATGATGTAGTACGTATCAGGGTTTCACATAGCCAGCACCTGCAAAGTAGCTGGGGAAATAACATTCAAAATCTCCCCATTTTATACTATTTTCAATAGAGATTCCGACTTTGTCTTTATAAAGTAGCTGGCACAAATGACTAGAGTACATGTAGATCTATGGGGAATTTCGCTGGCTGCCAGCTCTTATTGAAAACCCTGAGTATATATAATTTATATATTATGTATTTCATTTTCTTCATGACCATAGGATTCAGTTTCATAATCAATGGAAATGTACCTGAAACTGTTAATTCCTGCAAATATGTTCCTGGTCAAGTGTGTACATACATGTACAATGTATGTACATGACTGTATACATGTATTCAGCCACTTTCACCTATATTGATCATATGAATGCTAATATTTTATACAATACAGGCCCTATACATTGTGCCGTTTGTCTAACCCTGTACACCCTGTAATGGATCACATGAATGCTAGTATTTTATACAATACAGGCCCTATACATTGTGCTGTTTGTCTAACTCTGTACACCCTGTAATTGCAGTGTGTTCTGTGAGAGTAATTGGAGAATCAGATATAATGCAACAGTTCCTCTCTGAACCTGAACAAAAGGTAAATTCCTGTAGACTGGCATGCCAGGCCTAGGGGTCGGGGGGGGGGGAGTGGGCAGTACTCCTTATAGTATGGAAGTAACAGAGATGCTTGTTGTGCCTTTTGCAGTATGTTGGTTCCTCTTTGGGTGTTAGTTATCACAGTACAGTACTTACATGTACACGTGTATGCTAGGGTATATATACAAAGTAAACAGGTGAAAGGTAACAAGAAATAGTACTTAGTAAGTATTGGCAGCAAATTGGTGGACTGAGGGATATCAACTGCTGTTGCAGTCAGAATGTTCCAAACATGAATAATGCTGGCTAACAACAAAGAGTGTTTATAAGGATTACCTGCGACATGCAATGATTGAACACATTTGAGAAATAACAATGTGGTTTGATCTTGTTTGAGTGATATTTAAGTTCATTTCAGGGTAAATTAATGAGATTCTTGTATTAAACATACAAGATGTTGACCAGTAAGTGTGTGGTGGGTTTTGCAAAGAGGGCCAGTCTATAGCTAGAGTGCTTAACATCTTCAAATGGTTTCCCAGTAGAATGTCAAGTGGTCTCAGTACATTATACACAGTGCTCAGAATGTTCCATCTCTTGAAATCAGAATACAGAAAATAACTTGGTGACAATTGGCACTAGTATACTGATGCAAGATGTCTTGAAAGTGGTGTACATTGTATGCATGTAGCAGAATATTCCATCTCTCCTAGGATACAGAGAATAACTCAGTAGCAATTAGTTTCCAGGTATACCTGTGGGATGTTAAGTGGTGTACATGTACATGCACATGTATATATAGCAGAATGTTTGTCTCTTTCAGGAAACTGAAAATAACTCGGTGGCAATTGACATTAGGATATTGTTGCCAGATAAGACAACAGCAACTGTCGCAGTGCAAAAAAGTTTCAGGACCCAAGAGGTCTATAAGGTGGTAGTACAATCATGTATTTGATCTAAAGTCCCGACTAGCAGCTCAGAGCAGAATAACACCTGTTACAGGATAAAGTAGATGTTACGGCTGTAAATTCAGAAACTGCCATAAGTAGTTAAGTGAATGTTACAAATGTTACAGGTGAAACTCACAATGTTATGCCTGATATAATTTAAATTAAAAGTTATTGAGAACACTGCCATAGGTAGTCCTACTGGTAGTAATGCCTTGTAGGAAGAACCTACTGAATGTGGTACTGTAGATAAAATAATGGTATACTTAAGCAATATACATGTATCTAAAACAGCTGTGAGTGTCTATAAACTATGATATAAACATGCCAGCAGTTGTAGAGCATGAGAGAAGTTTAAGAGGAACACAAGGCAAAGCCAAGTATTTCTCTTGCTTCACAATGAAGACAAAATGAGTGTCTTTATCCTCTGATATTTATAAACACTCATTTTACCATCTGTTAGCCAATGTAAGTGTACATTATATATACCAATTGATGCACATACATGTTAGAGATTTGGAAGTATTTAGTTTAATACCATTCTCCACCCATCATGTACATAATTATAAGGAAGAGAAATGAATCTTTGACAAGTTTAGAAGACATGGAAACTTACACAGTCAGGTAACCCTTTGAGTGCCAATTTGTCTTGAGGATATTTTCAACTTAGTAAATGTTCCTTGTTAAAGTAGTGGCTGTTTCCTCTGGAGCGGGGGTATTTAAGGGGGGGGTTGAAAAGGGGATAGTACCCCCTTCAGTGGTCTAAACAGTTTCTAACTGTCAACCAATTCCTGCCAGACAAGAAAATATTAAATCATCAAATCCATGATAGCTAATAACTCTTATCATACAAAAAGTAAGGTATGGTTGACGTTTAAATCATTTGGTTATAGAGTTCTGTATGTAACAAAATTACTGGTGAATTGACTTGTGTGTTCTATTCCTGTTTCAGGTTGTTGTTGAAAAGATTGGGTTAAGAAAGGAGAGTTCAAAGAACTTTGCACTGTTTGAGATTATGGAAGATGGTGTAGGTAGGTCAGCACACTCCTTATCTGCCATACCGTCCTGGAAGCTTTTTAAGAAATGTTTCAAATTTTTCAGATTTTAAGTCAGTGGCATAGCCATGCAGCATAGAAGCATAAAGTGTGCCATAAAATGAGATGAGTTGTTCTCATGAATGCTTTTCTTGAACAGTGAAATGCCCTTAAAGTGTACATGTAGGAAATGCATTTCCAAGAACCTATATTTTCTAATTTTTCCAGAGGGTACATACCCCATGTTCTGCCCCCACCCTAGCAGAAAGTGCCAGTAGTACACTTTGCTTATGCTTTGTCTAAAAGTTAAGGCTGGGTACAGCACTCAATGTAACATCTACCATCATCAGTTTTGAGTTGCTACATGTTCCTTGTTAATGCTACCTGACATGCTGTTAAATAGATCTCTAGCTGCAGCCTTCTAATAAATTCCACTGTTTCTCTCCCCAGAGAGAAAACTGAGAAAAACAGAATTCCCACACAGCATTTACATCAGGAGTTACTCAGTATCTTCATCAACTTGTCTGACAATCAGAAAATGGGTTTTTACGCTTACCAGGGTACGTTTCTCACACAGAAAAAGAGCTACATAAACATGTACCACTTGCATTGTAGATATTGTACTTTGAGAATTATTCGTACATGTACATGTATTTAATCTGCATGTGAAACATGATTTAAGCATTACAGTATTTTTACTTGTGAATTATATTATGTAAAATGAAATTGTGTCTTTATTTCCATTGCAGGAGGTTGCAATGAGTGATGATGATGTGGCAGTGAGTCTCTTATATTACCAGGTATAATGTTACCATTCAATGTTCATAGTAAAGTCTAAACTCTAGCCAATGACTATCGTTTACACAAAGGTGTTGCAAACAATAGATAGCCATTGGCTAGAAATTAGACTGCATTTAAATAATTGGCCCACAAAGTTAAATAATGTCAGTACTATACCCTGTAGATTGTCACTGACGTGGCATACTTTGAACAGTATGATATACTTTTTGATAGCAGGGTGAAAGAGAGATATATCGCCCTACATGTAACATGTACCTTCCTCCCAAGATCAGAGAGATATGTGATACATACACGACATAGACTGGAAATGTAATTTGATCGAAGTTTTGATTGACATTTCACCTGAAAATTCACGTGAAATTTTGTTGTGACTGGAATATTGGAATAGATGTATTCACAAGTACCATAATCTACTGGCATTTCACCACAGAACAGTGACCAAGTTCTCTCAAAATTCACTTGTGTTTTGTTTTACCGATTTCGTACATGTTGAACTGTGAATATCGGCTTGTTTTGCAGGCAGTTGAGGACTTGAGGAGAAGGCGGTTACAGCCAGCAAACAAATTACAACAAATAAAAGAGTTACAGACAGGAACAAAGAAATTGGAGGTGTGCTTTATTATTTGCCAGCTGTTGGTTTATTTATGTTATCTCCGTTTTGTGGGTTAGACATTTTATAAGGATGTAACTTCTAAAAATCAAGAAAATAAAGATCGAATAACAGATACAATTCCATTTTACAGATTGCTTGTGTCAGTTCTGATCCATTTGTGGCATCAACTTTCTCTCCACACAGTATCTCGATGTTGTGCGAACACTTGAGGGATATGGTTTGGTCACATTCCCACACTGTGCATGTGATGCACGCAGGAATGGCCACGTGATAACGTCCATAAGTATGAAGCACTTTCGGCTACAAGCATGTTCTAAGGATGGCGATGTAGAGGTGAGATTATGTCCTTGTTATTAAAGGGTTGCAGGAGGTACAGAGGTGTTGTATACATGACAGAAGATGATGCCTTTGCATACCAATTATGGCCATAAAGGGGCAAATATATCTTATGGTTCAGTGTGTATGTTGTTAATTCTTTGCTTTTTTTACTGCAGCCTTGGCTAGGTATGTTCTCACGAATTGCTTTTTTTCTCAAGAGGTGAACCCAGTTTAGATTGGGCTTTATGGGAGGTTCCTCTGACTGGCAGGCATAAAGTGCCTGCGGCCTGTAACTCCGAAACTGTAAGAGATAGGAAACAAAAATCAGTGTGCTAATTAATTAGCCCATTATCAATTTCATGTTAATTAGTACTATACTTATGGTGTATTGGATTTTATGACATCAGAACCGTGATTAACAAAGGCTACAATATTCGGAAAAACCCAAGAAAATGATTTTTAAAAAACTGCCGCTATGTGCCAGACCTGTCACTCAAAACATGATTGCTATGGAAACAGGTTAGACCATACATCAAAATGTTCCTGATAAATTTGGGAAGAGTCATGACTGATATTTCAGCATTACACGTATATTTTAAATGCTTCTGTAGTTATAGTAGTTTGAAATCAGCATGGGCACTTTCCTCCCCCAGTCTGAATTTTCATGGCGTTAAGGTAGCGAAAAAATTAAGGTACCATCGGTAACTGTGAAAGAATATATGGCGCTGCATATTTCATGTTAATGATTAAGTGCATGCTCTAAAGTGTACAATGTCTACAAAAATTGTTTGCAGTCAACAGTTAGAGATTGGCCAAAATAACTTTGGTTGTTTTTGTTTTGCACTGACATACAAAGTCACAATTAGAAGTAAAAAACTGTTGGTATGTAGCTGCTCTTATTCCTTGTCACACCGTATGAGCAGACAGTAGCTGGGTCAAGCTTGGTAGCTAGTTACGACATGACTTTAAATGGTGTGTTTTTATCATTTAGTCCCAAGAGCACACGTTCAGCTGGGAGGAAATCAGACAGTGGGAGGCAGACTCGGAGGCAATGGGCTTCTGTTTTGAATACCAGAAAGCTGATAAGAACCCAAAATGGGTCAAAATATTTTCACCTTATGTAAGTAACTGATATTAGTACTGAAATAGTACCTCAGAAGTGTTGTTAACTCCAGTGACATTTGTTTATCTTTGCAACTGAGCTCTTCTAGTTTTGCAAATACATGTATTTGGAACTATTCAAATTAGCCAAATAGAACTCCTCGATTTGTGAAATAGAGCTTTTCAGTTGGTGAAATAGAGTTTTCAATTGGTCAATGCAGCTGTTCAGTTAATCGCATGGCGTTCTTTATTTGGTCAAATGGAGTTTTAAGTTGATCAAATGGAACTGTTCATTTGGTGAAATGAAACTCTTCAATTGATTAAGTGGGCCTGCCCAATTGCTATAGTTATGATCTTCAAATTTGTCAAATGGAAATCTTCCATTGATCAATCTGAGCTCTTTAGTTGGTCAAATTTAGGTCGTCAGTAGGTCCAATGGTATTCTTCAGTTGGTCAAATTAGACATATTGGCTTTATTTGCGTGACCAGTAGCACTTACAGGTATTGCTAAAGCTAGTTTCTTTTAACGGTAAATACGTATGGTCAAATGGAGCTCTTCAGTTGGTGCGAAATTGAACTCTTCAGTTGGTCAAATGGAGCTCTTCAGTTGGTGCGAAATTGAACTCTTCAATTGGTCAAATGGAGCTCTTCAGTTGGTGCGAATTTGAACTCTTCAATTGGTCAAATGGAGCTCTTCAGTTGGTGCGAAATTGAACTCTTCAATTAGCCTGTGTTTCCCTGTATGTTTCGCTAAACATGCGCTTACGTAATTTTTTTAATCTCATGTTGTAAACACTGAATAACAGTAGCCGATCAGTCTACTTGTATGACGAGAATATTGTGATAACTTGTTTCTTGAAAAACAAAAATATTAAACTTGCTACATTCTGGTTTTCAGTATGAATATATGAATGAATGTGTGGGCCGCATTATGACCGAGATTGAATGGAATAAAGAGGTATGGTTTCCAAATCATTAATACTAAATATGCCAGTTGACAAGAACATTTGAACCCCTTAGAAAAGTCAGCTATTAGCGTTTTATTACCAAAAAGTAATATTTTCCTTCAATATTTCACCTTACTCAATTTTTCCCTCTAATATTTGACCTTACTTGCCTTTATACTGTAACTGATACAATATTCATTTTTATACACCTGTTTGCTGATTACTTTTTCAGTACAGTTTTTTTGTTTCATAATTTCCTATTTTTCTTCTCTCTCTTAACCTTCTCTAAAACAAAGTTAATAATAATTAGCTGTCTAGTCTAGCCTCTGGCTATTACAGTAGCTAAGTAACAATATTCCTGTAGTTCGTTTATAAATTATGTAAAACATTGTTCTAATTAATATCGTATCGTATCGTATTGTATTGTCAGGCAATATACGGCTGATTATATATGATCTTGAGTTTTCCACAAACTAAAACAGAGTTTCATGCTGAATAATATATGACATGAATACTTAAGCTTAGCCAGATACTTTTTCGATATTCATTGAATGAACCCATTTGGACACCCAGACAACATTTCTTGCGTTGAGGTTAATGTTCTCGTATAAAACGCTCTAAAATTTGTCATGGTATTAG
Source organism: Epizoanthus illoricatus (assembly GCA_026546655.1). NCBI lineage: Eukaryota > Metazoa > Cnidaria > Anthozoa > Zoantharia > Epizoanthidae > Epizoanthus > Epizoanthus illoricatus. The sequence continues at coordinate 4,118 of JANVCK010009459.1, read as the reverse complement.
CATGGCAGATTATTAAAACGTTGATGTTGTGTATCCAAATCATAGACATTGCTTTTTTAAAATAATTAGTATCACACATCTGACAAAACTATCTTGACCAGGCTCACAAAGATGATGAGTCTTGCGTAAAGTAACTTCAAAACAGATAAGAAAAGATTGTTTAAAAATTCCACACCATGTCAAGTCATTCATTTACGTTCAACATGTATATCCTTCACTGTCACTCTTCAGGAGGGCATCAACCCAGTTATGCCGAGGCTAAAATCTCAGTCATCGTCATCGTCATCATCAGGATCTACAAGAAAAGCATCAAGTATGGATGGAACTGGAACCTCGAACTCCACTAAAGTAAGTTGTGTTATCACGCAGTTTCCAAAAGCCTGTGTTTAACCATAGTCAATGTATATGACATATTTTGTATTAATTAAATTTGTAACCAAGATGCTTTGAGCACATTTGCCATTATTATCTTTATGTCCATACTACAGAGTCTCTATTATCGTGGATCACATTAGCTTTTGTACTCTCCTTTATTGGAGTACGAAAATGAAGTGGCATTGCAACCTGTTTTGGAACAAAATCAAAGTATTAAAACATAATTCGACTATCGTGATGTCTATGGGCCCCAAATTTACGTGCACCCCCAAAGCATTGTGGATCCTAATGGTTCTTTGGACTCGGCTACATAATAACTAGAAGGCCTGGCTACACAGGCTAATTATGACTCACCTTGACCATCCGCGAGATTTATACAGTTTGGACTGAATCACTGTCGTTGTATTGATGTGTGAAAGTGCATGAGCTTTCAGGAGGGACGGGTATGACTGCTGGATAATGAGGTGACTGTTTTAAGAGGGTGTCCGCAAAGAAGTGTTCTCCTATAACTACATGTGCATACTTTGTTCTTGTTAATAAGGTTCTGGTGGCGAATTAACTGACACTGATTTTGTAACAGTACAGTTCACGAGGCTCATTGAATCGGAGAGTTGTACTTATTGTGACTCGGTATATTTGAATTTGTTCCATACTTGTCATTCTGAAGTTTTATTTCTTCAGTCTTCAGCTGTTGACAACGGCAAGAACAGATCAAGGTCATCTAAGCAGACGGCGTCTGCGAAGTCTGCTGGAGGAACGAGCTTTACTGGGACCATCGAAGACGAGGATCTTTGAGCCAGCCACTGGGATATATCTTGTAGAATAAATAAGAATGCAACTGAATAGCGATAGACTTGGATACAAATGCCATTTTGATTGCAGTGGTGTTAGGTAGACAAAACTATGGTCAAAATTGAGTTTGTCTTAAATGCTCTTTCATCGAAGTTACTTGGCCATTATTTTGGCTTTATTGTTCAAGATGGTGTCGATTCAATTGCAAAGAGTGGGATCTTTACATATTCAGCCCTGTCCTACTTGAATATAGACAACCTACATGCATGTAGATGTGGTTCTAACTCATTTCAAGACTAAAAGTATAAAAAAGTAGAAAGTTGCAATTCTCTAACGTAAAAGAAATTGAGGGAATATTGGCGGTTTCCAGCAGAGTTGGATCTCCCACTGAATGTTTGGAAAACATAACCGGAGATGTTGGGTATAATTTAGCGCACAAATTCTTGTCTTGGATGCTAGATCTTGTTGAAATATATTATTAGGGGTTAAACCCCACAATTAGCAAGGTAATAAGTTCTTGCAGTTATTGATGAAATTGTTCTTCTTACGGATTTTTATGTGGAATATATCAGGTTTACGCCCCATCCTCCACCCTTCCTCCTGCTAACCAGGGGGAGCTAGTTTTTCTAACATTTCCTTGTGAATCGCAGCTAGCCTGTGTAGTTGGCGGTCATGGGGGCGAAAAAGTCGGGAGTTACTCGATATTGCTCGCTCGGGCACCATACTGGACGAGCACTAAAGAAGGGACTGGGGAGAGACAGAAAAAGAAGCTCCCCCTCCTCTCGCTTCCTGTTCTGTCTCTCCTTAGTCTCTCGTTTAATATAGAGCAATATTGAGTGGCGAAGGCTTAGTGGCGGCAAATCGTTCACATGTGAAAACTGCAACTATTGCCAGCATGGGTTTGGGGTAGGGTCACATACACGACCAAGGGGTGGTTGAGGTGCTGTGGCGGCACGGGTCCAGAGTAGGGCCTCACATCTGGGGAGAGGGTAGTTGGGTCAGCCACTCCATGCCGTAATTGTGTGGTTTCAAGCCTGTCACCTCTGCTTGGCGGACAACGTAGTAGCACTCAAAGCACGCTGTCGAGAGAAACAACGTGTATCTCTAACGTTCTTTTGTTGGAAAGAATGGTGGAAAAGTTTGCCAGGCGGTTAGGATAATTTGTGCGCATTCTATGTTCATATGGACGGATTGTACGTTTTTTCTTGTTACAAATATGCCTTGCCAATTTCAGCAACATAATGCTGTCTGTTCAATTGTAATTTGCAAGTTTCAAATATTAAACATAGACGGTGTAATTTCGTAGAATGTAGTATCGGTATGCAAGAACTACATTATACCAAACAGATACAATGAATTAATAAGTGTTTAATAGTTACTAGTAGAAAGATATAAAATTTGACGTTGCACAACACTAAAACTCTATTGTTTTTCTCAGTGTTTGTCAGCGGTTAACATCTGCGTAAACTATATGTACATTTGATATACAGAAGCTGTTGAACACTGGAAGTTGAATTATGCCGAGTAGTGTGCTTGTATTTGCTAAAATATGTTGAATTAGCCATTTGGAAATATTGAATAGGCTATAGTCAGAATGCTGGTTTCACTGTGTATCACAGGTAGTCCCAATCCGCCCTGGACGCAACGGCCACTGTTGTCGGGTAATTAGAAATTGTAATTCTGTCCTGGATCTATCCAGGATGCACAGCGCACTCGGCACAGTGAATGTGGTATATACGTTTTGTATGGATGAGTTCTCTACACAACTGTCTTCGTCCGTGAAGTGTCAAATCTGTGGGGGAACACTCTATCCAGGCGGGCACCCAGATCAACCCAATTAGTGTTTAACCCATGCCTTTAAACGTTCCTTTCTTTGGGCCACCTTTTGTTGACTTGTTTAACGAAATTTTACATATTTTGTTGTTGCGATCAGACACACACATACACATTGGCACACACATACACATTGGCACACACATACACATTTGGCATCGTTAAAGGGAAACTGAAAAGGCGTAGATCAATGTATACAAGTAAGTTTTAAAAAAGAAAAAGAGAGGCAGTTGCACATGGAAATGTAGAGCACACCTTTTGTTGAATTGCGTTGACCAGTATTGACTGTCGCTGTTGTTAAGTTTGGACGCAAGTGCACTTAAATCGCTCACCGTTTCACCAGGCTGAGCCTGAGGATCGATTGGCATTCCGTGTGACCGTACATACGTACAGGATTCGTACGTTGAAACTCCTTGAAAGTCCTGGAAAATTGGATAAACCCAGCCCAGACCACGCAAAGATATTTGTCTCAGTTTCTTTCTTTGAAAAAGAAAATTTCTGGGAAATTAATTTTTGTATATATGCTTATATATACTTCCAAATACTACTGGACAACTCCTGGAAAATTCCTAAAAACTCCTTGAAAATTGCTAAAAAGAAACTCCTGAGAGTCGTGGAATTTTAATACTTGGAAAGTGTACGAGCCTTGTACGTAATACGTCTTGTTTTTAACTTCGTATTGATTTGCATGAACTTGCTAGTCCAGTTGAACAGGGACCAACAGCCTTTTGACCGGAAGGGAACTCTCATAGACAAAGCCCCGCATTCGACAAGGGAACATTATTCGGGCTGGTAACTGAGATTTACAACTGAAATAAACTTAGAATGGAAAGGCATTGAAATTTGAAACTACTTGCCCCAGCGAAGTATGCTTTTCTAGGACTGCGGGTGTTCCGTGAAATTAGTTTTAGCCTGTGAACAGGCTCTTCTGGTGAGGTTTGGGGCGAAGAAAAAAGTAGGGAAGAGGAGGGGACTGGGGAGAGAAGGAGGGGAACAAGAGCCTGTGGACATTCTTGTCAAATTACTGTGGCACGATATTAATGGATACCAGATTCTGGTATCCGTCTCTGATTGGTCTGTTCGGCCCCCAATGATTGACGTGTCGCAAGACGGCTTTG
>JANVCK010009348.1:0-13661 GCA_026546655.1 Epizoanthus illoricatus | reverse complement strand
AACATTAACGTATTAGAATGTGTGGAACGCAGGCTAGATGATTATGTTTACGTTGTCAGAGCTGTGATTCTGCACTGCGAACAACTGGCCGTGAGCGAAGACCTGCTTCAACTATTGCTTAGGATCCATGATGAACTGGATGATTTGAAAGTCCAATTTCAAGAACTGTGCCATATGCGCAGAGACTACTGCTTAGAAATGGGATTTTCGTGTCCGTTGGAACAGTCTCAAGTGGGGGCAGGCAGGCCAAGGTTTGACATCCCTCAAGAAGTGATCTCGGGTTTACACGACATTCACGGTGTTTGGAAAGAAGTCGCCAGAGAAGCTCGCGTTTCATATAGAACTGTTCTGCGACGGCGCCACCATTACTCTATGCCAGTTTGCAATACTAATGGTCCAAGAATCACCTTCTCTGATATTTCTGATGATCATCTTTGTGAAGTTGTCGGTGAAGTCCTGCAATCAATGCCAAATGCTGGAGAGACGTATATCATTGGAGCACTACGAGGCAGGGGCATTCGTGTTCAGAGATGGCGTATCCGTAGGGCAATTAATACAGTGGACCCAGTTAGCCGTGCCCTGAGGCGATGTAAAGCAGTTGTGAGGCGAACGTACAATGTACCTTGCCCAAATGCACTCTGGTAAGAATGTAATGATTTTATACTAACCCATTTTCCCCCCTCCCCCAGAGCCGGGGGGCCCCCACTTTTTTCAAATTCACTTTCTTCTGCCTCTGGATTTGAAAAATATAATAAGTACATAATTTGAGCATGAGGTTTCATTTTCCTTTCTACCCCCCCCCCCAAACTTCAAATTACGCTCCAGCATCCTTGTCCCCCTCTTCGTTAACATCTAAAGAGCTCCACAATTTAACATATTTCCAGTGAAATGCTACATACATGTATTTGTATCCTCTTACATTGCAGGCCTCCTGCACCCCCTCTTAACCATATGTAGGTTTTTTTGGAGTTCCTAGGACAAGGGGGGGGGCTGAAAGTGCCTGCAGCCTAAAAATCCAAAAGTATTATCACAAAGTAAACAGAATTTGGCATATTAATTAATTGGATCAATACCAATCAATTGTCCATTCGTAGTTTCAATTACCGTATCTCACAAATCCGCTGTCTTGGATTTTATGGCCACATCTTGGATTTTTTATGACATCAGAAAATGATTGTAAGTGATATTGATTTAATTTAATAACTAGTTTAAAAATAATCTTTAGGCAAAAAAAATATGTAATATCATAGTAAAAAACAAAAAGTGAAAATTGTCAAAGTCTATATGAAATTTTGCTGTACCTGTCACTCAGTATATGGTTGCTGTGGTTACAGGTCACCAAAATGTTCCCCAATAAATTTTAGGAAAGTCCCCAAATGTCAGCTTCATGTCCTACAACCTTCCAGAGTAAAATAAGTTTGAAATTTGCACAGGCACTTTCTTCCCCCCAGTCTGAATAGCGTTAATGTACAATGGTCATTAAACTGTGACATTTATTTTCTAACAGCCCTTTAGAATACCTAATCCTAACTACAATGTGATGTTTAACTGGCTACATTTTTACATGATTTGCCCACTGACCTCCACCATATTGGGAGAGGTTCGTGGGAGAACAAAGGGCAAGAAGCGTGACTAAGATGGACAGGAGGAGGGATTTGGAAACCAGGAGACATGGCAATCATTCAATACATGTACATGTACATGCAATTTCATGCACAAACAAAATAGTACTTAAGACATAAATGATGTATGTGATTATATTTTTACATGCTGAACTGACAAGTTCCCAGAATACCCAGATAACACTGTCAACTTTAAACCATCAAATAAATACATCTTTCTGTCTTTTATAAAGGACAGGAGCTACATGTATCAAGGGGAGAGGTGGCAGGTTCTGTCCAACTTTTAACTGCCTCCCCCATGGAATTATTTGACTGTCCTGAGGTGGGGACAGAAATTGTCCAGTACATGTAAACCCAAATGAGATTTGCGAAGGCAGAGCAAGAACTATCGGGGCTGTGAGAGACACCAAGGGTATTTTGTGGGCATTCAGATTGGTCAATATTTGGAGGGCAAATGGGCATCAAAATGTACATACCTTTTAAACAATGTAAAAAAAGTTAATCAGCGCAAAATGTTTCAATATTTCAGGCACATAGATGGCCACCATAAGCTCATCCGATGGCGCTTTGTAATTCACGGAGGAATTGACGGCTTTAGCAGAAGCATTGTTTACCTTAGATGCGCAACAAATAACAAATCAGCAACCGTCACTGCACTTTTCTTAGAGGCAGTTGACCAGTTTGGCATACCATCAAGGGTACGGAGTGATTTTGGTACGGAGAATGTTGGAGTAGCAGAATATATGTTAACTCATCCGCAGAGAGGCCCCAACCGAGGCAGCATGCTAACTGGCCGGAGTGTACACAATCAAAGAATTGAAAGGCTCTGGCTGGATGTTAAGAACAATATTGTCAGCTACTACCGCAATGTCTTTTACTTTCTTGAACAGAGCCAACTTCTTGATCCTGTTAATGAGCTTCATCTGTTTGCCCTTCACTTCACATTCTTACCACGCATAAACAGATCACTGAGTGAAATGATAGCTAGCTGGAACAATCACCCAATGCGCACAGAAAGGAACAGGTCACCAAGGCAGCTTTGGCATTCTGGTATTATTGCTGCAGCCAATTCAGACTACTTAGCTATGGAAAGTGTTTTCTCGAGTGACCAAGAAATGAATGAATTTGGCACAGGAGGTGGCCCCCTTCCTGATTGTGACTCTGACAATAACGTAGAAGTACCAGAAGTATCTTTCACTCTCTCTGGTGCACAGTTGCAGTTGCTGCAGGAACTTGTAGATCCACTGACCGATGATGGCAATCATGGTGTAAACCTCTATGTGGCTGCATTACAGTCTATCCAAGAAAGATAAGATTAGCCATCTACAGGTATGAGAAGTACCACTATTGAAACAGGAAAGGATAATTTTGTGTTCTACATGTATGCAAATGTTTAGGAACAGGATATTTTGGGTCCACTACCTGTCACAAATATTTCACAAGTTGATCCTACATATATCACTATACTCATTACAACTCAAGTTAATGAGTTGGAATGAGCCCCTGCTGCTCTTAAATTTCTATTCCTCCCTCTCCTTGGGGGGGGGGGTTGGTCCTGATCTACATGTAGTAGCTACATACACAACAGAATCAAGTCATGTACATGTATTTTCATGATGTACTTTAATTAACAAAGATGCACTACATGTAGATGCATATGTAACATTAACAAGAACGGATGCAACAATTGGTTGCCATACATGTATCTTCCTGAATTCCCAGAATTTGAATCTGAATCTACACACTATCTCTACCTGAACATTCAGTAACCGTTTACATGTATTTTTTACAAGGTATTGAATGACACTCGATCTGGTTGGATGACAGCTAGTAGGCTCCTTGAGAAGGTAGCTTGGTCTGCACACCTCAGTACTGCAGGCAACGTAAGCTTGTCGGAACATGTTGATGCAATAATTGCTGGTGATTCATCGACTTGGATAGTTATGGATGTGGGTGGGAGAGTTGGTTCTCCAGTCACAAACTTTAAAAAGCTGCACAGTTCTGTTAAAAGAAAAAAATATTCATTAAATGTTTGATATTTACTGATATTTACTGCTTGAGTAGTATTAAACAGCAAAATAATCCAAGTGATAACTTTGAATAAAAACCCCCTGTTTATGACTTTTGTTGCTTCTGTACTACTTGTATTTTAAGGTACCCATTTTCAAGAAATCTTGTCTACTTTTCTTATGGAAAAATCAAGGTAATTTTTAGTGTACCATATTTGGCAAAAATATTGTATTTTTTTGGTTTAGTGTTTAGCTCAACTTTCAGACCCTTCCCTCCCCTCCATCATTTTATTGTGGGAGTTCCCGGACCAAATTACCAGTGTTTGGCCAGTTAAAGTATTTTACATAATTATTGTTTTAAGAAATAATAAAATATGTACACTTTTTAAATAGCAAGGACAAAATAAACCATTGGGAATACTTCACTGCTGCCTGATCCTATATGTAATGTTAGTACCTGCAAAAACTGTAAAGCCATTTACAGTGTAGCTCCGAAATGGCACACCACAGCCAGAAAGATCACTTTTTAAGGATTTGATTGAAAGTTTGCCTAAAAATTTATTTCATGATTACTGTATGTCACAAAGGAAATATGACTGTCTTTTTTAATTTTCTCTAACAACGGAGAATACAACTTGTATTAAAACTAAGAGTGAAAGCTGCAGAAGTGTTCGACACAGTCACTGAAGATCATCACAGATGATACTCCATAGCCATTTATTCAAGGGAAGCTTGAAATACCAGGGCAAATTTCAGTATGAATGGCCTTGACACCACCTAACAATGAAGCAGTAAACCTTTACAGAAAGCTTGCAGCATACGACAATTACATGTTGTGAACATTATTTTTATCATAAATGTATATAGTATGAATTATACATACACACATAGTTATCCCAATAACTTTGTGGAACGTGATAGACTTGAACAGCCATACATGTATAAATACATGTACTCACATTTTTCGGTGTCTGACAAAAGTGCATAACATCTTGAAAAACTGCAGTGTAATTTACCAATGGAAACAAACTGTCACATCTATGTGTTGAGATTACAAAGTCAACTCAAAGGCTAGTACTAAATCATATGACACTTGATATTGAAAAGGCAGTTGTATCAAGCTGAACAGTGGTCTGGAGGATGTCTGTACATGTATGCACATTTCAAAGACAATGCATATACCTTCACGTGTAGCATTGCTGATAAATGTTGATAGAAGCTGCTCCATTGCATTGTCAGCATCAATAAACTTGACCTTCTGTAGAACAGATGTTGCTTGAATGTTGTTGCGAGCATGAAGAAACACTTCCTCAAACTGGGCTGGGTCTTTCTTGATTTCCTCGAGCACACCCAGTGTGGCCAATCCTTTTGCAAAATTGTCAAGTACAGCTGCTCTTTTGATAAGCACGTGATATGCTACAATGGCTTCTGCGATGATGGTTTTGTTTTTAACCTGTCACCAATGCAACAAGAAAACAGATCTAACGTTGTATAACTTACACCAGGTCCTGTGTGACACCATCACCAAAGTCTTTAGATATAGTCCTTTTATTTTTTGCTATGTGAATGTCTGGTTTCATTATTAATTTTCTGGTGTTTTACGAAAAGAAAGTTAAACTTAAAAGTGTAAGAAAACAGCAAAGTTGCCCTAATAATGCAATGCAGCTCAGTTTTAGCAGCCGTAAAAAATAATACATTTGTATATCATTCCCAGCAGCAAAATATCAATCATACCACATTGCTAAATTGCTTCAATGGTAATACATCCATACACTACTTTAGATTGCTGCCACACTGCCAGTTACAAGTGCTGTTTATCAAAGACAGCCATGTGGTCATTAGAAAAAAATATTTGCCTTTGCCAGTCATTTTCCTTTACACCCAACCCTTCATTTCAACTGGTCCCCCTGACCCCTCTTTCAAAATCTCTAGATCCACCTCTGGGCCATTATTATTTCTAGTTCCTTTAGTAATAAGTGCACAAATACAAATGAAATGACAATGTCACATGAAAATTACCTGATCTCTACCAGTCCCAAAGTAAAGACCCTGTGCTGCCACTGAATGGATTTCAAATACCAGGTTTGGTCACCCAACAGGAACAATATTGCCATGTTGCAACTAATGTATTGGAAACCACCTCGTAAACCTATCTCAGCAAACTACAGGCTATTTTTATTGTTACAAGCTACTGATAAGTACTGGCCTGTTGTGTTTGCATCACTAAATTTACATGTACATGTACATTTGTCACAAGTTACATGCATGTAACTGTCAGGTCAGTCATCAAACATTCACAATGGGGTATTTGAAACCCATTCAATACCAGCACAAGGACCTTATTCTGTTGAGTCTGGTGGACATGCATGTACACACATGCAGTATTCTACTTACAGTTGCAGTAAATGTGGTACCACTTTCCTGAATAAGCGACAGAAATGCATCGGAACTGTTAAGCTCTTGCAACTCACAATCTTCCTTGGCCAACAGTAACTGCACAAAAAACGAGTAAAAAATTTTGCAAATATGTAAATCTACTTTTACATTAATAATAATAATAATAATAATAATAATAATAATAATAAAAATACTAGTGGAAAAACTAATATATTTGTGTAATATTAGTTCAACTTGTCCACATTTTATATGTGCTTCCATTAATATAACAATAAAAGCTTCAACAATAAAGTAGAATAGTTACATGTATGTTTGAGGCTAGTTTCTTTTAAATTTAAATACTGTGGTGATGCCCCTAAAGAGTACAAATGTATTAAATAAATACACGTTATTGGCATTTAGTGAAATTTCCCTTACCGGTAATGTACATGTTAGTGAACTGAAAGCCCCTGTGAGCACATTTAGCATCTGAAGTCATGCTATTTCAAGGTTGGAAAACAATTTGATCAATTAAAGTCAAAAGGCTGTAGCATTAACCATAATTATAAACTATTCCTTGTACTACATGTAATTTGATCTTTGAAAAGTAGACTTGACCAGGAGGTATAATCACCTTTTCAATAAATCCTTTCTTCTCCACATCATACATGTCAGCAATAGAAGTATATGCAGATGCCTTCTCGATGTCACCAGTGGCAATGTAGTAGTAATGGGAGGGTGCCAGGTATGGAAATCCCCCACAGTGTTGCACAAGACCATGGGCAACAATAGTCCCCAGGATCTTTGGGATTCCAACAGCACAACACTGCTGATTGTAGTTGAACAGCAGCCTTTCTGATGGCCCTTCAAACATATTGAAGTTGTTTGACTGCACAAACTGCTCTTTAACAGTGGAGAAGAACTCTTTCTTCACACCTCCCGTGTCCACTGCTGGCTGGCCATTGTAAATAACCTTCAGTGGTCTCTTGGCATCAAATGAGGGGTTCTTGTAATATGCCAGTGCATCATCCAAAATATCATCTGCATCTACCCTCAGCTTGTAAACTGGCCCTGTCATGTGCTGTGCCAACAAGTGCATTTTGCTCTTAATAGACAAGTGTTTATCTTGAGAATACATCACTGGTAGATCATCATCTGTATCTAATGCAAGAAATACATGTCATGCAAAATAACTACTAGTACCACTACCAGTAGAACTATAATTAAATATAAATATAATATATGCACAATACTAATTTAATCGGAATCTGACAGCTTAGTAAGGTACCAATGTAGAGTGACACCCATTCAAACAATAGCAAAATATTAATGAAAGTACTGCAAGTCCGTTGAGACGACTACCGACATGTACCGCATAACATGGGTCAAGAGAGGCTTTCTTCACTGGCACTGATGAACATCTGTTACTCAACAGACATTGGTTTTGATGAAGTATTTCACAGTATTTCCATTTAATATCCATAGTGCATTTTACTGTAGGTTAGAAAACTTTAGAAAAATTTGAAATGTTTTCGTGAAATGTTTGTTTCTGACTGCCTAACATTTTTCCCCACGTGCCTTTAAAATGCATGAAATGTATTCCCAGACAACCTACATTTTCCACCGGACCCCCTAGAAACCTACAGCTTCAGCACTTACTCACACCTCTCCCCTTGAAAAACTCTGCCTACAGTCCTGGATTCTCACTGCCAGTATACTGCAGCATATAATACATGTATTTGAAAATTGAAGGTTCACTAAAAAGAGCCATATTTTTGCCTGAGAAAACAGGCAACAGTATTGCATGCCATGCACAGTTACATTATTTTGTTACGTGAGCAATTCAGTTTAACAGCTGGAATGGCGTGTTTGTACTATGAGGGATGCCTGCACCAACAACTTGAATTTTTAAAAAAATTGTGACTTCAGAAAATATGCTACAGGTGTATTATAAATTATTTATTCCTCCTCCCTCCTTGTGCCTAGAATTTCCACTTTTAGTCAATAATTTACTTTAAAATGTTTGTCTTATGCTCTCTTCCTCCTGGAATTTCCAATTTTCCTTCGTTTTGACACATTCCTATGTTGTCAGATATAGGTACTATGGCCTGAAATCAAGACATTTTACAATAGATCCATGGGTATTAATATTAGATCATGTGCTAACCAATAATCATGAGAATCGACTTGTAAATACCTTCATCACTTTTCTGTACTTCCTGTTCCTGAAGCAATTTCTCAACAGCATCTTCAGTAGTCACAGATGAAGATGCAACCATTTCTATTATGTCTTCTTTGGTTTCCGGAAATAACACTTTTAGGTGAAGCTTGACTTTGTCTTTTGTGCTACATTCCCATTTACATGTACCAAGAGAAGAGCCTTCCATTGAATTACTTGGTTCATTCAGCTGTTTAGAAGAACAAGCACAAGGTTGAAAATGTTTGTACATTATTTTTTAGTACATTATTTTATACATTATATATCATAATTTTAACAATATATTTCAGTGTCCATGAAAACCTGAATTAAAGGGGAATATTGTCACAGTTATATTTAAGACATTTTTGCACTCTACAACATTCTCCACAAATCAAAGGAAGTTCAACAATAACAAGTTACTATGGTAGAAAAACACAAAAGAGATGATGATAAGCCATAAAGGAAGATGGATGGTTAACACTGGGCAAGATTAATTAAAATGGATTAAAATTGTTTCTTGTACTTAGATACTTGTTGTTTTCATATAATTCTGCTACTATATATAATCATTTTATTGTTTCTTGTTGTCCTGCTGAGCTTACAATTAACAGAAAATAGTTTTTGGAGCACAGAGAAACATTTAAGGCCACATATATTATAATGTCACCAAATGACAAAACTCATGCCTTTTTGTATTTTTGCAGACCTTTTTATTTGAATAATTCCTGTGCACAACTCACAAAAAGTATGAAGGAATTTTTCTAAAATTTGTCTGTGAAGTATTTATTATCACAGTAAAAAAGATGACGTCATTCTATATCTCCTTCCACAGCAGTCTTAATCAATAAAACGCTTCAGCTCAGGAAAGCGAAACAAACAAAGTTGCCAAACAAACAACAATTCAGTTCCAACTAACAATTTCACTGGCTCTCAGGTCATACATACGGGGGACCTGTGGTACCAGGGATGCCGGAACATTTTTCCAAGTGGAGGGGCTGCCTAGTGATCAGAAGTGGGGGGGCTGAAGAGACTCTTCTCTCGGTAAGTCTTTATTTTTTCGGAAAAAGTGGGGAGGGCTAAAGCCCCCCCAGCCCCCCCCCCCGGCTCCGGCGTGCCTGGGTACAGCCCATAATAACATAATTTATGCAGGTCCTTGAAGTATGCAGGAGTCATTCAATTGTACATGTCATGAAACAATACTGCTTTAAAGCAGTAAGTAAGTTACAAAAATGTAAAATTTAGTTATTGTACATCTATACCTGTTTTGCACTTTTGGCATTGGTCTGTGCTGGTACAGTACAGTCTTCACTGTCATCTATAAGAAGCTAAGAACAAAGAAGAAACTATTAGGTGACCCACTATTAGGTACTGACCTCACTCTTATCTCCCTCTGATTTGTCAGTCAATTTGATGTCAAATTGTTGACTTACTTGTATACACGGCAAAATATGGTATATATTGCTACATGTACACATTTTGTTATAACTTATTGCTGTAAATTACGGTAATTATGATGTTATAGACTGTAAGAACTGAACCTGTCTAGTAAAAATCCTGGCTGACAAGTAAACTTGGGCATTTTCTAGCTAGTACCGATGTCTAGTGAAAAAAAAATTAAAGTTCTATCCCTGCTTTGACTTTGGTTATTGTAGGAATGGTATCATGATCAGTCAGCACCTACATGTATATACCTAACTACATGCTAACATTAACATTTGTTTAACTTTAGAGACAATTTCTCTTGAGAGTAGAAAAATCAGTGAAATGTAACATTTGGCAAATTGTGAATGTGATGTGAGAAGAAGCATTAGTTATTGACCAAAACCTTTATCTAGCTACATTTACAACCAATCAAATGAGAAAGACATTGTATTGTCATTGCATTTTATGATGGTATGAGCAAACAATGTGAAATTATGACAATGTAATGGCTCACATTTGTGATTGGTCAAGAACCAAAAATAGCTTGAGTTTCATTGGTCAATGAGTTGCCAGGGACAATGAAATCACAATGCAACACAAATGGCTTTTCTACACTCAAGCAAAATTGGTCCTAATGACAATTAGTTAAAATAATTATATGAAATTAAGATTATCCTGACAAAACAATCAACAAGTATTAGGAGGAAAGCAATTAATAGTGACTTTTAGGTAGAGTTTGAAAAGTTAAAAATCTTAATGCTTCTTTACACAGACAGTGTACTGAAGGACCTGCAGAAACTAAAAAAGTACTTGTGCATTTTCACATGTTCTAATCTGGATAGATTAAAAAATTTCAAACATTAATTTTGTACTAAATATGACCAAAATTAATAGTCAGACCATTTTCTCATTGTTGTACAGTGTATTGTAAATTAGGCAATCAATTATACTTACATGTACATCTTTTATTTCACTGCTTTCATCACCATCACCTACATAGTACATTGGCTCTGTGTCAAAACCACTCTAAGAAAGAAAATAATAGCTTTGTTCAATATATGACCATCATTATTATTAATATTTTACATGTATTATTTCAACCTGTGAAACCTTGACTCTTTCATTTCTAACACTTTGGAAAGGATTAAATGAGGTGGATCGAAGCAGCTGAACAGCTACTCTGCCTTTCCTTGAAACCTGATATACCATGGATATGCTCTCACAACTTACAATCAGTGGTGACCAGCAGGGGAAAAGTTTGCAATGAACCCCATGTATCACAACAATTCAAGGATTTATTCAGCAGCCACTTCTCAGTCAACCTAGTCAGTCTCCTGTAATAACTGCTTAAATTATTTTATGTGACATTATTTTAACAATCTTCTCCAAACGAATACTGGTGTAACAGTCACAAATATCAAATTATAAGTAGTTACCATCATGGCAGCATCTTGCTTCTCGCAGTTTAGACTTTCATTAGGAACCAACCACACAGTTCTCTGAGAAAAGATGTGACTGATAACCTCACCATCTAGCTCTTGCTCTGGTGCAAGTTGTGGCTCCACCAACTCTGAGCCAATACCCATCAATAACTTAACTCTGAAATGCAATACATACAGAATTGTCAATTATTCAATCTTATATTTCTAACATATTAATTGTGGATAACTGTGAAATCAAATATACCATCAACAAAAAATCACTTTCTTTTATCCAAATTAAACATACTCAGAGAAGGTACCCAATAATGTTTTGTATATTTGGTGGGGGGAGGGGAGTTTACTCAGATGCTTAATCCATTATGATTAATGCTTTGACAATTAATAGATTGGCAGAAAGAGAGATTTCCTAAAAGATATTAACCCTGCAGGAGAAGCTATATCTAATGGGCAATGACAGTTTGTAACTTAAACTTTTTACAACAAAAGATATTGATCATGTGACCACCACTCAGATTGCCCTGCAGTGGGGCACTTAACACTTTTTACATTTTGTCTTAGTGTTACATTAAATCTCCCCCCATCTGGCTTAACAATAATATTAACCATTGTGTACAAAAACCATAATATATATCATTGACTATACAAAGTATTATCTTTCTCCCAGGTAATATATTACCAGCCATGAGAAGGGGGGATAGGCCACCCCTCCCCCTTTTCAGTGGCTACAGATACTATACAGGAAATTGATCAAAGTGCATTCTTAAAACAGCCATGACTTACATCATGGACCCCTCATTCTGCCCCTTGCCCCCCTTCCAAATGTTCTGGATAGAATAATGTGGAGCGTATGATTAAGCTGTTTTTGCTTTACTTTTAGTTTTGGTGGGAAGGTGCAAAATAAATAAATTTAGGGGTCATTCACAGTTTTCGACATTTTCTCAAGCATACAAACCCTGCTAAGGGAAGGGTTATACTTTCAATAAGTTGATAGGCGATAAGTTTCCCTTTCTTAATGATAACAATAATATTATACTGTTTACTGAAACTTTTTTCTTATATATGAATATGTATCAATAAAACTTGGTCTTCCAGATTTCTTCTTACAACAATGAGCAGGTCATTGAACTGGATTTTAACGAGTGATTTATCCACTCTGTTTTCTCATGTTTATCACATGCTGATGGGCATTTTCACGTGAGTATAGAGCAAGTGTGACAATGTATGAAACCAAATGACATTTCTGCATACGTTTCCTTCTTGGATCACTTGTACAACAATGCTAGTTTATGAAATTAGCACCAAAATATCTATACTGTACATTTTAAAGTACACTTTTGGGGGGCCAGGCAGAGAAGTGTTTGTACTCCTGAAAAATTCAGTGTCAAAAACTATGAACCACCTCTTTATATGTGGGGGGGGGAGTACTCAACCAAAGTTTGGGCAGGGGTGCGCCACCCAGGTTCTCAAACCCTCACACTGTTTATGGCAAAAAATATTTGAATTTCCATACCCTGTTCATGAATGTGTCAAGTCTTAAAATTGACCACTGAAATCACTAAAAAGTGCAAAATCTATGTACCCTATGATATCTATGATAAAGTTGCCAAAAATCTAAAATATTATACCCTGTTTATGACAGAAATGTCGAAAAGTATACCCTATCGGCTCGGGCGGTACATCCCCGTATAGGTTATATGTGGGAGTGCCCCCTCCCTCCCCGGAGATATATGCTGGCTTGGTTAGACTGAAATTTTGTTATGATATAGGATAAATAATCATCATCAATATTTCTTTCCATTTTATACGTACTTTGGTTCGCAGGTGATGTTTGCCAATGATGGTACAGTCGCCTCGAATGCCGCTACTAACTTTTGTATTACAACATCCGCAGGCCAGAACTTCTCGAATTGGAAGGCACTCATGACGTGCCCCAAACGTTGAAGTTCCGCCTTTGCTGCTCCCTTCACCATGACATCGTCAGGCTTCTTTAATAGGACAACCTCTCTTTTGAAAGAGGCGGCTTTTAGATGTTTCCCTTTTGTCCCAGGCTTTGACCTGTATGGGTTGGCTTTTCTTTGGGCCTGGCCACGTGGCGATGGAGAAGGTCGCCACGTTGCTCTTCTCTCGAACAGAGGTGGCACGCTACTGGAATTTCCTCTGCGGAACAACTGCTGCAGTTCTTGTCTGGGAGTCGCTGCAGTTTGTTGTCCGCCCATATTGACATTTGGCCTTGTCAATGTGCTTGTAGTTGTAAGAGTTGTACGGCTTGCAGTGGCAGATACTGTATGACTAAGACCAACACTCTCAGTTTGATTTCTGCCGGGAGAAGTGGAAGAAAGTCGAGAACTCGCCGAAACCGCCCGCTCACCTGAATTTAGAGCTACACGAAATTCCGGATGAAGAATAACCCGTTGCACAAGAGAATCTAGACAACCCGAAAAACTCGCTCCTTCAGTTTCATCCGCCATTTTCGATTACATGTTCCCGCCTTCCAGGGATGGCATTTCATTTAAACTCCGCTGACGTTCAAGATTGCGGGCACAATAGCCGTATATATTTGTGAAAAGCTGACATATATTTTTGGTCGCTA
>JANVCK010009237.1:0-13664 GCA_026546655.1 Epizoanthus illoricatus | reverse complement strand
GGTTGAACAGGGCTGGACAGGGTTGAACAGGGCCGGACAGGGCTGAACAGCTTTGACCAGGGCTGGACAGGGTTGAACAGGGCTGAGCTGGGATGGCCAGGGCTGAAAAGGGCTGGACAGGGAAGAACAGGGTTGAACAGGGATGCACAGGGTTGAACAGGACTGGACAGGGTTGAACAGGGCCAGGCAGGGCTTAACAGATTTGGCCAGGGCTGGACAGGGTTGAACAGGGCTGAGCAGGGATGGTCAGGGCTGAAAAGGGTTGAACAGGGCTGGACAGGGTAGAATATGGTTAAGCAGGGTGAAACCGGGCTGGATAGGGTAGAACAGAGTGGAAGAGGGCTAGACAGTGTGGGAGAGGGCTGGATAGGATGGAAGAGGGCTGTACAGGGCTGAACAGCTTTGACCAGGGCTGGACAGGGTTGAAGAGGGCTGTACAGGGTTGCAGAGGGTTGAAGAGGGCTGGACAGGGTTGAACTAGGCTGAGCAGGGATGGTCAGGGTTAAACAGAAGCGGACAGGGCTGAATAGATTTGACCAGGGCTGGACAGAGTTGAAGAGGCCTGGACCGGGGTTGAATAGGGTTGAACAGGGCTGAGCAGGGCTGAAAAGGGTTGAACAGGGCTGGACGGGGTGGAGCACGGCTGGATAGGGTTGAACAAGGCTGGACAGGGTTGGATAGGGCTGGACATGGCTTTACAGGGTTGAACAGGGCTGGACAAGGGTGAATAGGGCTGCACAGGGCTGAACAGGGTTGAAGAGGGCTTTACAGGGTTGAACAGGGTTGAAGTGGGCTAGACTGGATGGGACAGGGTTGAACGGGGCCGGATAGGGCTAAATAGGGTTGACAAGGGCTTGACAGGATAGAAGAGGGCTGGACAGGGTTGAACAGGCCTGGACAAGGCTGGACAGTGTTGAATAAGGTTGGACAGGGCTGAGGAGGGTTGAACAAGTCTGCTTGGGCTTGACATGGTTAAGCAGGACTCGACAGGGTCGAGCTAGGCTGGACAGGGTTGAGCAAGGCTGGACAGGGTTGAACAGGGCTGAGCAGGAATGGTCAGGACTGAAAAGGGTTGAACAGGGCTGGACAGGGTAGAATATGGTTGAGCAAGGTTAAACAGGGCTGGATAGGGTAGAACAGGGTGGAAGAGGGCTAGACAGTGTGGGAGAGGGCTTGATAGGATGGAAGAGGGCTGTACAGGGCTGGACAGGGTTGGATAGGGTTGAACAGCTTTGACCAGGGCTGGACAGGGTTGAAGAGGGCTGGACAGGGTTGAGCATGGCTGGACAGGGTTGATCGACTGGACAGGGTTGAACATGGCTGAGCAGGGATGGTCAGGGTTAAACAGGCGCGGACAGGGCTGAATAGATTTGATCAGGGCTGGACAGGGTTGAAAAGGGCTGGACAGGGTTGAACAGGGCTGCGCAGGGATGATCAGGGCTGAAAAGGGTTGAACAGGGCTGGACGGGGTAGAGCACGGCTGGATAGGGTTGAACAAGGCTGGACAGGGTTGGATAGGGCTGGACAGGGCTTTACAGGGTTGAACAGGGCTGGACAAGGGTGAATAGGGCTGCACAGGGCTAAACAGGGTTGAAGAGGGCTTTATAGGATTGAACAGAGTTCAAGTGGGCTAGACTGGGCGGGACAGGGTTGAACGGGGCCAGATAGGGACAAGGGCTGGACAGGATAGAAGAGGGCTGGACAGGGTTGAACAGGGCTCGACAGTGTGGGAGAGGGCTGGATAGAGTGCAAGAGGGCTGCACAGGGCTGGGCATGGCTGCACAGGGATGAACAGGGCTGGGCAGGGATGGTCAGGGCTGAAAAGGGTTGAACAGGGCTGGACAGGGTAGAATATGGTTGACCAGGGTTGAACATGGCTGGACAGGGTTGAACAGGGCTCGACAGGGTTGAACAGGGCCGGACAGGGCTGAACAGTTTTGACCAGGGCTGGACAGGGTTGAAGAGGGCTGTACAGGGTTTAAGAGGGCTGGACAGGGTTGAGCAGGGCTGGACAGGGCTGATCAGGGATGGTCAGGGTTGAACAGGGCTAGGCTGAGCTGCGATGTTCAGGGCTGAAAAGGGTTGAACAGGGTTGGACAGGGTAGAACAGGGTTGAACAGGGATGAGCAGAGTTGAACAGTGCTGAATAGGGTAGAACTGGGATGGACAGGGCTGGACAGGGTGGAGCACGGCTGGATAGGGTTGAACAGGGTTGGACGGGGTTGAACGGGGGCACCATGTACCAGGGCTGGATATGGTTAAGACCATGTCAGCACAGGGCTGCACAGGGTTGATCAGGGCTGGACAAGTTTGAACAGGGCTGGACATGGCTGAACAGTTTTGAATAGGGCTGAACATGGTTGAAAAGGGTTGACCAGGGTTGAACAGGGCTGACAGGGTTGAACAAGTCTGGATAGAGCTGAACAGATTTGAATAGGGCTGAACAGGGCTGGATGGGGCTGGTTGTGCTGGATAGTAGCGAAGGGCTTGGACAGACAGTGCTGAACTAATCTCGTTCCCAGATTTCTCGGGGGAAAAGGGGGGCAGGAGCTCCCCCCTCCCCCCGAGGAATTATGCCGAGACCTCAAAGAACGTGGAGTCTGGGTACGAACATGAGTTCGAGTCTCTTTGGGCATGCGCACATGTTATTCAGCTATCTCTGGCTCTCTGAACTTCGGGATTTTTGTTTGTATAAAGCAAATAGCTGACTCGATCGTTGTTAGTGGAAAGTAAGCCAGTTTACTTTGTATTGAAGTATGTGATCAGTAAGTTTATATTAGTTCATCAGAAACAAGAATCAAGGACTTGCACGTTAAACATTCATCAGTAATCAGTTCACAGTTGGCGATCAGTCAGTGCGTTGACAGTGCATGGGTGTGCTGGTCGCGTGGTGTGCTGATTGTTTGCTGAGACTACACGTATATATGCTCGTAGAAACTGCATTGTGAAATGTGGGAAACTAAATCGAATAACGCCATCACCTTTGTGAAGTGAACGGCTTCCATTATCAGAGAACAAATGGCAGAATTAGAAGACATAGAAGATGTTTACGAGGTAGGAGACTTTTCTCAATCTGTCATGTAATGAATGATTTGATATACGTACTCACGTTACTATATCAGTATATGATTGAACATAATGTTATTCCGACGGCAAATGTTATAAAGAGACTGAATATAAGGCCGTTTATAATATTTTTTAAAAAGTATTTTTAAAATGTTTTAAAAAAAGCTTAGCTTGAGATATATTTTAAAATGTTTAGAAAGAGTTTCTAAACAGCTTGTGTCCGGGCGTGCTTAATTCATAACTGATAAATATCGATCATCGGAAATCCAATTGATTATTAAATATCAATCAATATAAATTAGTTCAGTAGTATTGATTGGTATTGGCCAGTTGATGAAAATCACATAAATCAGTCCACACAGTCATTACATTAATCAGGGGCTGATCTAGGAAGCTGGAAAGGAGGCCAGAAACAGAAGCCTAATCCCCACCCCTCAGGAATATTGCAATATCTAGCTGCACTGATCTAAGTTAAATGACAGTGCATAGTTCCAGAAAATGTCCATACCCCTACCACAGACAGCATTGAAATTTTATCTCCCCATTCATTTGGAAAATCCAAATTACTCTTGCCCCCATGCATTCGGAATACCAGAATGGTAACCCCCCCTACCTTTCAGAATTCCAGTTCACGCTAAGACCCTAAGAAATTACCCATTTCTCAGTTTGTTCATTTTTGTAGAATAGCTGTCAGTTTAATTAATATTGTTTTCATTGATAGTTTAAATTGTATAATTTTGTTTCTGTAGGGTTGGCTTGAAAGACCAACTGATGACAATACTAAGAACAAAGGCTGGTTGAAGAAATCTTTTACAAAGAAATGGAAGAAATCGTACTATGTTTTGAGAAAATACTCGTCCACTGATGAACCCTTTCTGCAGCGGTTTGAAAAGGAGGAAGGGTGGAGGAGGCAGATGGCCAAAGGAACTCTAGAGCTGTACCCAAAGTACCGAGTATACAAACGAGCAGAAAACAAAGGGAAGCAATACGTATTTGAAGTTGGAAATGACACTGAAACATATGTGCTTTGTGCCGAGAGTGAGACAGTGATGGACTTGTGGTGTATTCAACTACAGATGCAGACCAGGTTGAACCCAAGAGTTGCAGGTTTGTATAATAATAAATTTTATATTAAAATAAACCACTTATTGTTATTGTTATTATTATTATTATTATATTATATCTTATGAAGCTGGCATATTTAGTTTTCTTGGGTTTTTTTTCTGTACAGTAATTGATTTGTGTGTTGCATATTGTAGGTAAAACATTCCGAGTGAAAGCTAGCAGCTCAAAACAGATGCAAAGGATTGGTGCCAAGGACCAACAATGCCTTGTGCATGTGTCCAAGTTTGGTGTGACCCTGGCACTAGAGAGGAGTCGTGCCGTAGTCGCCCAGTGGCCCCTCACTACCATTCGTACTTATGAGTCGGCCGACTGTAGTGAGTTTATGTTTGAGGCAGGCCGCCGAGCTCCCATGGGGGAGGGAAAATATAAATTCTTAACTGGAGTGGGAGAAGACAATAGATTATTTGATGCCATTGATGAATATGCATCAGCACGACTACATGGGAGTGTACAAGGTGACCATAGGCCGCCCAGCAGTGGAAGCTTGAATGACAAGGAAATGGATAGTCTGTATGATCAGTTGAGGTTCAGTGTCATGATTCCATCAGGTATGTCATGCACTGACAGCCATGTTGCTACATTTACTCTGGTAGGCTAGTTTCTAAAAAACATCTGTGTGTAGGTGAAATGATGGGATGATCCACTAAGAGTTGATACAATATGTTTTACCCCACGAGGGTGGACGATTTGAGCTGATGTTTCGAGTGCTGCATGTAGCCCTTTGTCAGAGTGCTCCCATCATTGTTGCTACATACACTGTGAACTTCCAGTGTTAATTCCCCTCCCCTCAAATAAAAATAACAAAATTATGCCCAGAAAGCCACTTAAAGTATGACCATTTTCAAAATGAGAATACCCCTCAATAATAAGCTTGGGTATGAGCTTTTGTTGATCAGAACATAGAGCTGCAGGCATAATCAACAGGGTTGCCACAGGTCAGGAAAAGTCTGGGAATTTTATATTTTAATTGCCAAATTGAGATTTAGAGAGTTGAAATTAGAAAAAACAATGGGGAAAAACCCCAGAAATTTGCATCGTGGTTTATCTACACAGCCGCATCATGCATGGTCATTGAAAATTATTTTGTGGTCAGGGAAGAGTCAAGGAATTTTTTTTGAGCAAATGGTTGGCAACCACGAATTAAGCATGCATACTCCAATACAGAAATTTTACTGGAAGGTGATTCATAGTAACAGGATCCAAATTATATTCTCTGGAAGAGAACAAAAGAATCAAATTTAAAAAAAATTGTGAAAATGTTTGTTGTAGTTGCAGGTGATGTCGAAAGTTCTTTTAGGAGTGCCAACCAGAACATTCCTGGTGGCCGACCAACACCGAATAGACCAGTCGTAGCTGACAGCTATGACCACATTGAACGCTCAAACAGCCAGAGCAGTCAGCGCAGTGCAGGTAGCTTTTCAAGATCAATTGGTTCCCCTGGGACATATGATCGCATAGAGCGCCTTCCAAGCTGGGGAAGTGTGCAGGGTGCCACACTTCAGGGCTCACAGAGGCCAGTTCCAATTCCTGAGCCATCTAGCTACGACCGCCTTGATCATGCACGGTCAATGATGACTATGGCAGAAGGAGGCTATGACCGGCTTGCTGCTGGTGCTCACAGCCATGTCTCACCCACAGTATGTGATACTCACTTGGTATTTGTAGTTTGTAAGTGGCAGTGTTAGGAAGGTAGACAGTGCTGTATGATTATAATAACAATTGATATTTATAAACTTAAAGACTGTTATCAGTGGAGTCAATATTTACTGGAAGAAGATAAATTAATAGTGAGGTTTTTGATCATCATCAGAGAGGTTGAACTCAGACATGCTAGGTGCAACTGAAGACAAGAGTAGATGGAAAGCAAAGAAACACGCTTTCCATCTACACTTGTCTTTGGTTGCTAATAGCAGGTAAGAGTTTAGCTGCTTTGATGATGATCATATAGGTAAAATCATGCTAATATAAATTATATCAGTGAGGTTCTTGTTTAAGAACATGTATGTACAAGTTTCATTTGAGTTTGAGTTTCTCCAGTATGATGTCTATGTTTGAAATACCACAGTATTGCTGACGTTTTAAAATCTCTAGAATTAATGATTGAGACAAGAAATTATTTTAAGATATTTAAACATCTTAATGTAAATTAATGTTCAGCTTGAATTGATGCTGTCGTGATTTAGGTATCGTAATTTGTTATCACGTACTTGGACCATTCTGTTGGACTTGCCAGATCAGCTCAATTATAACCCACTTTTCCTGGCAGAGTTACCTATTATTCTAAACATTTATATCCCCCTTTCTGTGTGAACCACAAACTTCCCAAGCAAATTATTTGATCAAGTTGCATTGCTATTATACAAGTATAAAGTATTTATTTCAGCTTCAATCTGTCAACACTAATAAATTGAACTGCCACATACGTATACCTGTGGAAATCTCCCATCTTGTTTTGGCATCCTCTCAGTGTTTGTCAGTGCATGGGTACATGCAAAACAGATGGTTGGCTGTGCTAGCAGCTGAAGGTTTGTTTGATCATTTTCATCCATGTACAGTTGGACTGTTTGACAATGTTTTGCTGTGTGCAGGTGGTTGCAGACTTGTTTGGAGTGACCATCTGCAGTTGTCTGACTTGTTTGGCTATGTGCAGTTGTCTGCCTTGTTTGGCAATGTGTGAGTTGTTCAGCCATATGCAGTAATGTCTAACTTGTTTGGCCATGTGCAGTTGTCTAACTTGTTCAGCCATGTGTTGTTGTCTGACTTGTTCGGTCATGTGTTGTTGTCTGACTTGTTCGGCCATGTGCAGTTGTCTGACTTGTTTGGCCATGTGCAGTTGTCTGACTTGTTTGGCCATGTGTGGTGATTGATATCTGACTAAGCTGTACATACATATACAAGAACTTGTATGACTATGTTTGACCAACCATGCATGAGCATGTGTTGTAAACCTCATTATTTTGTGAATGGCCTACTGTGGGAAATTGGTTGAGTTTGTGCGATGGGCAGTGTAGAGCTGGCTGCAGAGCTAGTCTTGATGATGGACAGGGTTTAAGAACACAAACTAAGGAAACTAAGTTTCTAACCCATTTATAGTTGGCTGCTGCTCTAAAAATGCAGTATGTATGGATGGTTTTCACTCAGTCCCCAGAGATTTAAATGACAAAGGGCATGGCGGCCATGTTGGTGTACCCAACAAGAGAAAGTAATTACAGCTCAATTGTTACGTAAACCAACATTGTGACTAAGATGTTGCATGCAAACAAAGAATTGATGTCTGGTCTGCAGATCACACTTGTCAGTCAGCCTGAGTTATGGTGTTTGGAATAAGATGCATTACAGTCATCACCCACTATGTTAAAATTCTACATTGTGATTTGTATAATTGTTAAATCGCAGGATGTGTGCTCTTAGTGGCCGCTCCAATCGGACTAATCTGTTTGATTACTTGGTGAGTTGCAGCCTGAAAATCAGATATTCCCCTCTGCCTCGTAAGATTTTTCTCCCCGAGAGAAACATCTGAATAAATCAGCAGTTAATCCCGTCCAGTGACGTCACTACACCAGATCTTCACAGTATGTTTATATTGTATTTGGTTGGTCCATTAATTCATATTCAATTATTCTTAATTTTCGTACATGAATGATTTGCAAGGCATTACTCACTTTCAATATGTTGAATATGAATTAACTGAACTGACTAATCAAATCCATTGTGAGGATCTGGCATCACTGGACGGGATTACTGGCTAATTTATTCAGATGTCTTATTTGGGGAGAAAATTCTTTCAAGGCAGAGAAGAACATCTGATTTTCAGGCTAGGAGTGTTGCTGTGATATGTAATGCATCAACATGCAAGTGGCAATGAAGTTTACCCATGTGTAGCACTTTGTTCTGTGTGTACCACTGCACATTTGAGTAAATTACTACTGGAACTGTGCTGTGTGAGGTGACTGATAGATTCCCCATCATTGTTCAAGTTGTCTCTGGTACACACAGAAGGAATTAGGGTTGGGACGAAGGCCAAAAAACCTTTGAAGGTTCGTTGAGTTTTTTGAATGAACCTTAGAACCTTTCATTTCTCTTATGGTGATCAATGAAAGCTTCAGTTTAAGAAATGTGTTTCTCATAATGAGAAGCAGCAAATCGTGAAGCACAAAACAAGACACACTGAGTTTTAACTACAAAGTATCAAAGTATTTATTTGAAAAGAATGTGTTTTTATAAGTACAATAATTTCACAATGAAAACAAAGCTTCTAAGGTCAAGAAAAACCTTTGAAGGCAAGGTGAATGAGCAAAGATTTGAAATTTCATCCCAGCCCAAGAAGGAATAATTGTAATATGTGCACAGTGTACTTGCTAAAGTCATTAAATGTCTTTGTTAGTTGTACATAGTGCTGTTAATGAGGGGCTAGCTAGTTGGATTTCTAGCATTCTCTGAGCATATGAACTTAAGCCACTTGCCATGTCATCAGTATGTGTGGGCACAATGCATCATTCTATTTGCTAGTCCAGAAATGATAATGGAACTGGGGCAGTCTACCAAACAATCCCATAGTAATGCAATGCAATAATGCTAATTTTACATGAAACAATTCAGATAATGCAGTTCCTAATTGCATTGTTTCTTAGACAAGATTATGAAGTAAGGCATATTGTGCAAACACTGGTTGAAGCACTGCTTTGGGGGATCAGTTGGGAAGCAGAGCCCGGTACTTATTTTATTTCTGGACTGGCCTGTATCTGTACCATAAGTGACAGCGTTCACTGCCATAAAATTGTAAAATGCATTAAGACAGTCTGTGGCATGGGGCTGTATATTAATCATATTCATTATGAGAGAGGGAGAGAGAGAATGAGTGAGGGGGGGGGGGGGGAGGGGAGGCTAGGGAAGAGGGAGCTGAAGAGAACAACCTGTGGTGTATGTTTCTGATTCTGTGTAACGTGCATGACTGCTGTCAGTGTAAGTTAAACTTGTAATGCATAAAATCCACATTACCTATCGAATTAACATCCTCAGATTGCTAACTCTTGCATATATTAATTGGAAGCTTGTACTTGAAACTCAAACTCAAATGTAACACCTAATAATTATTAACAAGTACTTATAATACCTACATACGTTGTGCATTAGTGGCTATATAAAACTATATATAGCTATATATAACTATACATACCGGTAGTTATATATAGAGCAATATATTGATATACATAGTGTAGCCCATATCTGCTGTGCACATTGCCTATTAGATGTTAAAAGTATTAAAGAATGACTTGTGTACCAAGTACCTGTATCTGGGCAGAAAGTACAAACATTATACACCAGTATCTCTACATAGTTTTAATGGCGTTTTTATACGCGTGTGAACATGTCTACCTGCAACACGTACAATATAAATGTAATTTAGTACTATTGTTATTTATTATAGTGCACAAACAATATATAGAATGCCACTGCACTAAAGGTTTCAAAACTCTGACTCTGCAAAACTTTGTAGAAACGTTCCAGTTGAACCTTTGTCTTACATGTAAAGTTGTTACATTCAAGCATCTATTCGTCTTTTTGTCAGGTGGTTTCTGTTTCTGGGCAAGAATCTGCTAGAGCCACTGGCATTAACTCGTTGCACATCTCTGAGGCAAGCCAAGATCCGTTGTTGGAGAACATGTCTCCCAGTTCACATGGCAGTGAGATTGGAATTGCTTCTCAATTTGAGAACCTGACAGACAGCGGAGAGTACCAGAGCCCACCCAAACCACCACTCCCTCTCCTCCCTGAGAAAAAGAAAAGGGTGCCACAATCGCAATCACAACCACCACCCCCTCTCCCACCACAGAGACAACCACTGGACTCGCAGAGGAAAGGCTCAGATACACCTCATTTTGTTTATCGTTCAGCTACTGGCGCAGAATGTTCAGACAGTACTGGTTACATGACTGCAACAAATATAGCCACCTCGCCAAACTTTACTTATCTCAACCAGGCATATTCATCTAGTGTGGAGGTGTTACCGCATTTGTACAGTAAAGTTGATAAGAGCAAAAAGATCAAGAACAGGAACACGCTAAATGGCGCATTCCGTACAAGAACACGAAGTAAGAGCTTTGATGGCAGCTGTCCAGGTTCACCCAAATACTCCTATTCGCCAAAATTATCAGGATCGCCAGTTTTTTCTGGAACTCCAGATCTCCCCCGGAGAGAATTTTTGAATTGTTTTCATGGGTCTGTGGAAGCGAGTAGTTCAGAGAGCGATCTTGTTGTCATTGATCCCAAGCAGCCAAAAGCTGAAGTGGTCTCTATGGCCTTGAGGAGCTCTCTGTCACACAGTGAAGTTAGTGATGAACAAGGCGCTAAAGGATATTCAAGGGATTTATCTGAAGGCGATGGAGTCGAGTCGGCAGAAGTGCAGGAACTGAAGAGAACTCTGTCACAGATACCAAGTAACAAGGAAAAGAAAAGTTTAACTATAACAGGAACCTTGTCGACAGCCATTGAAGAAGTCTAAAATTACCGCGATGGGCTTGTTTTCAGAGCGAGGTACTCTATGATCAGTACATGCGGTGTACATTCTGTCCCTTATTCTGTAACAAATTTGTATAGTAGAACTATACTGGGGTTTTGCCCTCCATATATTTAAAAAACGTAAAATTTACTTTGCTGAATTTTAGGGCCAGGGTTTGGGTTAATTTTTTATTATCGACAGCAACACGATCTCACAAGTGAGGCTCCTGAATGGGTGCGCTGCTGTTTATGCTATGATAACTGATACAATCCATATGTACGAACTACTGTGTCTTGATTTTGATATATTAATATACCAGTCGAATATGAATGCACCAGTCAAATAAAACCCCGGCCCCCCGAACCTCGGGACATAGGACATAGATTAACGGGGCAAAGGCCGTGAGAATAATCCCTTTTAACAGCGCCTTCGCACGGTGGGGCGGGCAAATTACTAACTTCCAGAAAGACCCCATCATCATCAATACTTTACTTAAAATACGGGAAATCATCAATCAATTACATAATGCTACTTCAAAAAAAGAACAAGTAGTTAAAAAAGTTTAGTTACTGTTTTACGTGATTGCCGTGCGGGAATCCGATATTTCGTAAATTCGGTTAATTTCCCTTTTGAAGGTCCCTAACGAGCTACTATTTCTTATATTCTGGGGTAAATTGTTTCATAAAAGGGCGCCACTATAACTAAAACTGCGTTTTGAATAATTGGTACGTGGCAAGGTATGGTTAATTTACTCTCCAGGTTTCGTAAATTATGATTCGAACCACCTGGGGGATTACGATCAACACTATACTTTAACATCTTACGTATTTATGATTTCATGATCAATTGTATTAAAGGCCTTTTTTAGGTCGATAAAAATAACTCCATTTAACTGGCCATTATCAATGTTAACTGACCAATTATTTGTAGCTTCCAATAAAGCTGAAACGGTACTATGGAGTGAGCGAAATCCTGAATGGCAGTTCGCTAATAACTTATTGTCATTTAAACATTTGTAGAGCTGATCACATATAATTCTTTCAAACATTTTCGAAACAATAGGTATTACTGATATCGGGCGATAGTTATTAAGCTCAGATTTTTTACCCTTTTTAAAGATGGGCGTCACCCGGGCCAATTTCCATTCAGTCGGAAAATTCCATTGAACGATTGCTTGCTCGAATATACCACTAAGTGAGGGGCTAACAATATTAGCAGCCAATTTTAAAAGCTTCCAGAAAATCCTGTGTAAGCCAGTGGCTTTTCTCTCGTTTAACTTGCTTAACAATTTGCAATGGGTATTTCCACTTGGGGGTTGGAGAGAGAAGCTTTTATCGGTAGACTTAAGATAAGACTGGTTCGATATCTGTTGGTGGAATTTCTTGTGCCGAGTTCTGGTCTATATTGTTCACAACACATTACCGTTCAAACAAACTCGTCACTTTGAAATAAATACAGGATACGATCGTTCACGCAAGTCCCTCCATTTCACAACACGTGAACGTTCGAATAAACTCGTCAACTCGAAAACAAATGCACGATACAATCGCTCATACAAGTCCGTCCGTTTCACAACACATGAACAACAACTCAGAGGACGATGCTTGCAGTCCACAGGACAGTTTCAGGGTCGATTACTTCGGCAAGGAAATTTTCAGAACGATTTTGTTTAGAGCTTGATAGTAGTTTAGAGCTTGACAGCGTGCGTGGTTTCTTTCAGTGTTTCGATAGAGATTCCGTAGCGTCATGCATGCAGGTTTTCTACGACATAACTTAAAGAAGGATGGATTTTTCAATTAACACATAAGCTTTTTGATTGGCTTGCGGCATTGCAGACACGTTCGGCGCGAATTTCAAACAACTTGCTTGGCAGTTGTTTAGGATATCAAAACAAAGAACTCGGATACTCGGATAACAATACTTGATGCCCAGTTTAGACCTACGTGGTTTCGTAATGCATTGCCCATCATTGTCTATCACGGCTGATCGTTGCCCATCATTGTCCATCATTGCCCATCACTGCCGATAATTGTCCATCATTACCCATGACTGCCGACCATTGCCTATCACTGCCGATCATTACCCACCACTTCCGATCATTACCCATCATTGCCCATCACTGCCGATCATTGCCCATCACTGCTGATCATTGCTTATCACTGCCGATCCGGCATTTCCCATCACTGCCGATCATATCCCATTACTGCCCATCACTGCCAATCAGTGCACATCACTGTCGATCATTGACCATCATTGTCCATCACCGCTGATCATTGCCCATCACTGCCCATTATTTTCCATCACTGTCCATCACTGCCGATCATTACCCATCACTGCCGATCATTTTCCATCACTGCCCATCACTGCCGATCATTACCCATCACTGCCGATCATTATCCATCACTGCCGATCATTACTTATCATTGCCCATCACTTGCTATCACTGCCGATCATTACCCATCATTGTCCATCACTGCCCATCATTGCCCATCGTTGTCCATCAGCGGCTGGTCATCATCATTGCCTATCACTGCCCATCACTACCCATAACTGCCCATCACTAGCGATCATTGCCCTTCACTGCCCATCATTGTTCATCATCACCAAACACTGGCCAATCATTGCTTATCACTGTCAATCATTGCCCATCATTACCCATCACTGCTGATGATTACCCATCACTGCCGATCATTTTCAATCACTACCCATCACTGCCAATCATTACCCATCACTGCCGATCATTACCCATCACTGCCGATCATTACTTATCATTGCCCATCACTTGCTATCACTGCCGATCATTACCCATCATTGTCCATCACTGCCCATCATTGCCCATCGTTGTCCATCAGCGGCTGGTCATCATCATTGCCTATCACTGCCCATCACTACCCATAACTGCCCATCACTAGCGATCATTGCCCTTCACTGCCCATCATTGTCCATCATTACCCAACACTGGCCGATCATTGCC
>JANVCK010009126.1:0-13666 GCA_026546655.1 Epizoanthus illoricatus | reverse complement strand
AGCACTCATAAAAAAAATTAACGGTCCCTTACATGACAAAGTTAAGCCCGGGGGTACCTTAAGGTTACTATTATTAGCGACTACTAAAATTAGCGATTTTAGCGAGATCATAAAAAAATTGCTAAATTAAGAATCGCTTAATACATTTTTTTGATAGCTTTTCAAATTTCTCGATACACGTTCTTTCTTAAAACTAAGAAAATGCTAAAGTTAGTAGTCGCTAAATCATGGGAAAAATAATTCGCTAAAATTAGTGGCCGCTAATAATAGTAACCTCAAGGTAATTGAAATCACTTTGACGCCATCTTATTTCATTGAAAAACAATCACTGCGCATGCCCAAGTTCCATTTCCCTTTTTCCTCCGGAACCAGCCCAAGGCATTAAATAACGTTGACTCTGGGTACGAGAATGCCACAGGCTAAAATTTAATTGCAATTACATGGACTTTTTTAAGCCGTTTGGGGGAGCTGAAAATTCCAGCTCATTTAGCTCAAACCGGCTGGAAATCTCTGTCCAGCACTTTAATTTCAGCCCCGTCTGAAACTTCCTTCATGCAATCGCAATCTCATTCTTGCGAGGATTTGTTTTTAAAAAGAAGCCGGGCTGAAATCTCAGCCCCCTCAACCGGGCTGAAACTCTGCTCTGGGCTGAAATGCGCCATGTAATCGAGTACTTAGTATGATGGTAGTTAATAGTACTACAGTTTATTATTCGCACATAACCAGAGAGAAATCCGTCAATTTCTGTAGCTACATTATTCAATCAATCCAGCGAACAGGTCACGATTAAATTGTATTCATTGATGATACTATAGGCTTTCCTGAAGCAAGTCGAACTAACCAACGGGTTTATTTTCGGTGATAATTTAGAACCAATTATATTGTAGCAGCAGGTCTTGTGATAATGTTGAGCAGTTTCCCAGAGCAATCGTTGCCTGTGTAATTTGTGGGTGGCCACTGGGGGTTACGCTGATGACTGTATCGTTGGCACAGGCTAGCTCTGTGGCTAGGATTCTGAGTTTCGCCGCTTCTGTTATTAAAATCCAGCAGGTAAGTGTATCAAGCATCAGAGCGTACCAAATAAGCCTAGCTTTCATACGTCGGAAAATCTCAGATGATCGAGCACTTCCTCATTTCCCGAGCATCCTAGATGTTCCCGACACTGGATAGAACTGTCGGCGACTATCCTCTCGCAGATAGAAGTTTGGTAAACATATCGCCGACGTCCCAGATCGTCGTGATTTATGTTTTCATAACTCGGGAATGATCGCCGACCATCGCAGAAATCTGGGATGTGTCGGCAAAATAGACAAGGTTTCTGCTTTCCCGATTTATCCGCGATTATCCCAGACGATCAGGGACATTCACATGTTTGTGTTTCATAAATTGGGAACGTCTGGGACAGTGGGAAAACAACGGCGAAATCTGGGGCGGACCCAGGGGGGGTTGGGTGGTTTGGTAGAACCCCTATCAGTTTGAAAATGCGTTTCTAAGGGGGAGCATGCCTCCGAACCCCGCCGAGAAACTTAAGAATCGAACCCCCTCTCGCCATATCCTGTACTCCTTGCCAGGATATACACGATCGTCTGTATTTTCCCGACATATGAAACTGGCGGAAGACATATTGTTTTGTACGAACAATTCGTATATGGAACCTCCTCCCTCACAAAGCTGTCTCATGTAACTCTGTACCTATCTTCTCATTCATTTCATTTCATTTCATTTCACTTCATTTCATTTCATTTCGTTTCATTTCGTTTCTTTTCGTTTCATTTCATTTCATTTTATACTATTTGAACTTCTATTTTTGATCTAGCACTGCGCGTTCTTAAATGTTTTGACGATTTCAGCCTGGCTATGTTTTTAGAACGCTCTTAATTGTTTGTCAGTTTTTAATGATATTTTTGTGGAAATTGGACTAATTCGTTTCACGAACAACATAAACCATTATATTATGTCCTTCCCAATTTAAAAGCACATGAAATTATTACAGATCGTAACTTAGCCTCGTCCTCAGGTACATTCGTAGTATCTTTTAAGAACATTTTAAGAATTGTTTTTAAGAAAATAGCCTCAACTTTTCCATAGAAATGTTTTTCTCAAAATAAAAATAGTCTCATTTTTATTACAGGGTTCATACGCCTCCTGGAAACTCCTGGCATTTTTGTTTTCTTCCTGGAAACTCCTGGAAAAGTCTTGGAATTCTATGCAGACTCCTTGAAACTCCTGGAACTATTAAAACTAAAAGTAAACACAGACTGTGCAAAAATCTTGTTTCTTTTCGTCTTTCAAAAAGACAATTGCTGGGAAATTTATTAAAATTTACTGCTTTTTCATTTCAAAATACTCCTGGAAAACTCGTGGAAAATGTCTAAAACTCTCCTGGAAAGTCCTGGAATTTTGAAACCTAAGACGTGTACGAACCCTGTTAATATATTTTTACTTTAAATCTGTAATTTTATATTTTATTTATATATTAAATATGTAGCTGAAAAACCCTTTGTGTGTTTGTATGAGTCTATAACTGTAAAACATACCGGCCTACAGGACAACCGGACTTAGTCTTCAGCTGAGTTGATTTCAACATTGTTATCGATTATAAGTGACCACTCTTGAAAGAATGATAGAAACGTTCCCATCACAGTTCCTTACAATGTACAAAACCAGAGTACAAAACTAAATAATACAAGTCCGACAAAACCATTATTCCACTCGCACTTGTTTGTCTTGTTGGATACGAGACGATTATAACCAACTCTACGCTGGGTGCCTCTCTGTTGACTCGGTCTATTATCTCGAAACCACCTGGCATGTGCTATTGTTAGCGTTTCTCAGAAACCAGGTAATTGAGTAATTGATTCTACCGCCACTATTGATGTCACGAGTTTAAGTACCGACATTTCGTATAAACGCGCACAAATTGTTCACGCGAGTTACCAATTAAATGTACCAAATATATTGTACTTTATCATATTTATTTGGATGACTCCTAGAATGACCAAAATTACATAAAGCACAAAGCACAAATTACAACTGAAAACACAGACTGATAAACAAACAAACTGCAAAATTCCCGGAATTGGAATTTGCATGATAATGTTAAAGTTGGACCATCGAGCGACGCACTGAGAAGCCGTCGTCGCCTGGTGTGTAGGGTGTTTTACAAATCGAGTAGCCAAACCATTGATCAGAGTTTATACTATTTCTTTGTTGAAAGGTAGCAGTGTAAAGGTAAGCACATCGTCTTGTGTTGCTGATATCTCAGAAACCATAGGTTTGGAGCAGAATTTTCTCCTGAGGTCGATCTAGCAATCAAATATGGTAAATAGTTATGGTGGCAACACAGCAGCTATGTACTTTTACAGTAGCTACAATATTCGTATGAAACCAAATGCCAACAAGCAAATATTGAGGAATAGGTCACAAAACAACAATCCGAAAACATCATAGTGAACGTTTATCAGTTCAATTTACCAGCGACTGCTGTCGGACTGACGAAAGTGGATCAGGTTGACTGGGCTTTAGATCAAGAAAACGTTTAGGTATCACTGACTGCGATATAACTAACTCAGTAGCAAAACAAATTTCTCTACAAATTCATAGGAAAGAAGAAGTTTTCATGTTTTATCGTCTTAAGGTTTAGAAACGCAAACCGTTAGTTAGCGGAAAATAGATTTATAGTGAAATGCATGCAGCCCACTTTTCACAAGCCGAAGTTCGTTGGGATAACGTATTATTCATGCAAATCAATAACAGTGTTTTATTTTCCTATTTACTTAGCTTGCTGATATGTGAAAAAGATATCTGCTTGCTATTCTTTACAACACACTTTATGTGTGAAAATAGGATGAAGTACGAACTTGAAAGGAAATACAAATACGGTTCTAATAAATATTTAATCAAGAACGTGCCGAAACAAGAGTGAATATATTTATTGTTGACGTTTGCGTGACTCGCGCTGGATTACATGATCCAGGTGTTTCTAAACTTCGCCGAAGACCACTCGCAAGTGAAGAATTCTTGTAGGTTACACATGAGATAAACTAAGTGTGCAGTTAGGATATCAGTTAGGATCGCAGTCAGGATTGCAGTTAGGATGGCAGTCAGGATCGCAGTTAGGACTCAACTATGCAGTAGTCGCACATGATTGGTTTTGAAAACATATGAAGTGCATTGTTTGTAGACCACACAAAACCAAAACAATCTTGTAACTGAAAATTTTAAAAGGAGTTTGCAGAAAAATTCCTAATCGTTTGAACTCCTGGGTGCGATCGCGATCCTGACTGCGATCCTGACTGCGATCTTGACTGCGATCCTTAGTGCGATTCTAACTGTGATCCTGGCTGTGATCCTGACTGTGATCCTGACTACGATCCTGACAGCGTTCCTAACTGGCATGCTAGTTTTTGAACAAGGGGACTTGTCAAGGAATTGCCAAGTGACGAAACATGCTCTTGTGTAAAGCTCGTCAAGGAAAATTTGGCAAGGAACTGCGAAATCCATTTGTTTTTGTTGACCTCCGCTGTACAAAAGTGTCGCTGCTCCAGTGGAAAACTTGTCAAGGAATACCTGCTTCTTCGTTCACACGAGCAAATAAAACTTGTAAAGGGGGAAAATGCCGAAGAAAACTTGCTGTTCATTCACACCAGCAAATAAAAAAATTGGAAGGACACTTAGCTTGTTAAGGAATACTTGCTCGTGTGCATGTAACTCAGCTTCAGGCAAGTTTAGAGGTCGCTAAATATCATGTTCGTTTCGCAATTCGAAACTAGCCTATATTGACATCAGGAATGAGTGATCTACAGTTATGCATGGCGTATCCGGCGGGAATAAACAATACATCACTACTTTGTATCTCTCAGATTCAAATTTTTAAGATTATTTCGTAAGATTTTGCTGTTGAAAGACTTCCAACAGAAAATCGAAAAGGTTATACGGTTAAATAAGTGATACATTATTTTATAATAATAATAATAATAATAATAATAATAATAATAATAATAATAATAATAATAATTGAATAATAATTTATTAATTTATACTGCGCAAGTGTCAATAAGAATTTTCAAATGCGCATTACAATAATCTGGTCTAGTCTAGTTAAAAATTACAATTAAAGTTCAATACGAAAATATTTAGACTTAATACTTGCTAGTAATCCACTGTTGTTTTCTAGTTCTATCATAAATCAGAAACGACCGGAAATATGTCTTCCTTGAATGCCTTAAAACTATATACAGTAGGTACAACAATGAGTCTGGATTTGGTCTATTCCAAATCTAAAGTTCTGACGGCAATTGTCATGAGCTCCCACCCTCATCTGCCGTGTAGGACAGTGTAGCGGAAAACATTGTGAATGCCTGATCAACTGACTGATTCTTGTCAGTAGCTATGCTTATTTGAATCAGGTGCTTCGTTGAAAGAGATAATAATACACCTCTCTTGCTCTCTTTCACTCGCACCTTTGTTATTATAACAAATATAAATCGGAAAGTTCTTAATACTAAATGAAACTAAAGACACAAGGTACTTCGTTGGAAGTTTATTACCCTTGGTCGGGGATTACAAAAATCCGAATGAACTTGTATTTATAAACACCGTGCAGTTTGACTTGACGGTCGACTTGGCGCCTGGAAGTTGACTGGTAAGAGCGAGGTATGGGACCGAATGAACATTTAGCGCGTTTGGAAAATTTCCGCGAGTCACCCGATCACGTTCCTTCAGACCCAAACCTCGCTCACTGCCACCTTCGTTCGGTCCCCTACCTCGCTCGTTCCAGGCGCCCAAATCAAGAGTTCATATCGATAGAGGAAGGCCCTTTGCAAAACACTCTCGGCATGTGAGAGCCCCCTGTGCAAAATCCCTTGCAAATCTTGTTCGAAGGTCTTGACCAAGAACTTAGCCGGAGTTAGAAATAATAAGGTGAAGGTAGAGAAACTCGAAATCAGTTGCAAGTTACGTCATTCATTGAGCCGCAAATGACACTATAAATGCCCAATATGGTCTGCCTCATTAGACCCCTTTCCTGTTAATGTGCCTCATATACATGCACGTATATTTAAGATACTACACTGCTATCATAATACGCAAATTCGTTATTTGTTTCTTGGTTGTCGGACTCCGGTTAAGTAATGTTAAAAATACATTTACTTATGTGCATACCCATGTGCACACCATGATCTCTCGTTTACTACCTGAACTACTAAATAGTGCGATGAAAGCACAACAAGAGCGCAATATTCATTATTAGATTCAGTGTTATTGGGTTGGCGGGGAAACAGGTTTTAACAGGTTTAATTCTTACCGCTTTTTGTTCACAGACATCGATAGAGTGCACTGTAAAAGGAGATGTGGCCTTTACTTGTCTTGTTCTTACTGGACGGCGGATGGGCTGAGTGTAATCGCTATACCGGTCCAGCTGGAAATACCGGTTGTGTTGATCTACGAAGTAGATACACAGTGGGTCAGTACCAGTGGGCCACGTGTCTGACAGACGCCTATATACAGCAGAAAAGTGCACATAAGCATCACTGCATTGACCGCACAGCAACCTATTGCTGGTACCAGTGTATGCTTGAAGTACACAGCAAGGGACACGGAGACGTTTCGAGCGACTGCTCGTGTAAAGTAAATGATAAACCAACATTAACACCCACCACTTCCCTACCACCGGAATGTTTCAGCCCCTCCGGTGATTCCTGCAACTGGTATCGTGAGTGTTTGGAAAAGAAGTACCCCTGTGAAGCCACCACGAACGCCTACGCGCTCACCTACGCTGAGAAGTTCTGTAACTTATACAATAACCACTACCACAAGTTCACTACTGATGGACGGAAATGGGTGGACGCGGTGCGAAAGTGCTTGCAAGTGTCCCTGGTGCCCTTACTGCGTCCGTGGAACAAGCCAACTTGTCAGCAGATTCGACAGAAAGCTTTCGACTCCCACACTCCGTGCTACTTATCCCCAGATAAAGGAGCACCGTCGGTTTGTGATCTTGGCTGTGTTGACTTTCTGAAGATTTTCTGGACGATCAAGGGATCCTTTGTGAACCTGGATACCGCGGGAGAGACACTCAAAGGGATGTGGAACATTGGAACACAGTGCGGTGTGAACTGGCTACGAAAGGTTAGCGGATGCACTGCAGCTGCTAAAGGTGTCGCAATCAAAGCAGGATCAAAGTTCGTCAAGGTAACCAAACTAAAGATCAAGAAGTTCTTCGCTCGATTTCGACGCTCTACTAATCCCATCCCAGAGCCAGATCTTAAAGAGAGATTCGCAGATCGAGTAGCTTCAGACATTGCTGATTTCCTGAAGTGGAACAAGAAGGTAATGGACTGGTTTGCCTTTTCTGATAACAGCACAAATACATCTGATCCCGATGTCTCAAACATCGTCATGATCCTAGCCGACAAGAAAGCGCTCGGACTTACCAATGTGTCCGTTGTTCAAGTAAATCTCGATGGCATTGTTCAACGCTTTTCCACAGCGGTAGCCGAGGGAAAGCTGCCTCTGCGGGTAGATGGAGCAGATGTGTGGGTGAAATCACTGGAATCTTGTAATGAAACGTCGTGCAAGGAAACGCAGATCATGGCTGTGTCAGACAAGCCTCCTAAATGGTTACACAGTGCTGCTGCTACCGTGTGCTACAGCTCCATTGTGGGTTTGAGCCTGGTAGTTGCTTGCTGGAACATATTGAACATACAACAGGAATAACAACATAAAAGCGTGGGTGATACCGCTGCATGAAGTGATTAAAGTACAAAAATGTCAGTAGTGTGCAACGATGGTACTCGGGGGGTTGGGGGTGGGGGATATGCTTGAACTACACGGGTATGTGCCACCCCAGATAGGTGCCGCTTGATTAGATACCGCCAGTGAAAGCTAGTTTCTTAGTACATATCATAAGGGACGGACAATTTGATTTTGTAGGGGGGGGGGAGTGAAAGAATTTGAAAACAAATAGTTGCACAAGCCGAAAAGCAAAAAAAGGATTTGCACTACACAAAATTTTAAAGACAAAGACAAAGAGATAGAAAGGGAAAAGCAAAAAAAATATATTGGCAGGCCCATTCCAGGCCAAAATATTCTTCCACCCCCACCCCACGATATCAAATGGTCCGTCCCTTAATAAAAACCAATCTGAAATAGGGCACGTATTTTGGGAGTGACGTCCGGAACAGTATTATATTACAGTTGGCGAGGATGGCCGAGGGCTTTCTTTCTATTCAAAGGGAGAGCGATAACTTCATTCCATATTTGTTTATCTTGGTTTTCTTGACAGATTTGCCCTAGTTCATCAGAAACAACCCAACAACTACTTTCAATTGAAGGGATTTTATGCATTTTGTACACATTTATCATTATACAAATAATCCATCGTTTACACAGCTGAGGGATCGTCCATTGTTTTCATCATTTTCACGAGTGTGCAAAACGTACTTTGGGAGGGGGGGGGGTGTTAAAGGGACAGGTACGCTTTTCAAAATAATAACAAATGATCATCCTCAGTTTGTACGCTTTTGGGAGGGAGGGAGGGAGGGAGGGGGTCTAGAAAAAGGGTACGTTTTGTACGCTCGTGAAAAAAAAAA
Source organism: Epizoanthus illoricatus (assembly GCA_026546655.1). Classification (NCBI taxonomy): domain Eukaryota; kingdom Metazoa; phylum Cnidaria; class Anthozoa; order Zoantharia; family Epizoanthidae; genus Epizoanthus; species Epizoanthus illoricatus. Next base: position 5,078 of record JANVCK010009126.1, on the reverse strand, counting down.
TGATGAAAATAATGGACGGCGCCTAAATGGATTTGAAGTTACATTTTTGCAATTTTTTATTAGTAATGGAGTTTGTATAAGAAAGACTAGGAACACGACGTGTTCCTCTTAATTACTATATCATACGATGAGTCAGGTGCAAACACACATTTCAGTTACTGCATGGAGCAAATCATTCTGTAACAAGCTAACTAGGTAGAACTAAGCTAAACGACTAAACAAGTTCTAGTTTTTATTGTAGCGAATGTTAATCTTGTTAAGAATTAGATTCATCTTCCTCTAATTACAAAATCAATATTTAAAAAGTTGTTTATACTGACTAAATAAAGAAATTAGCGAATAGTTTCAAACTATAACTCGAAAGTGTATGTTTACACGATACCTACAAATTTACATTGGGGAAAAGATTTCATCCCCGCTTGGGATGCTGCGCAGAGCACGTAAAGTGCTACCTAGATTAGCGTGCATCACTCTTTACAACGCGATGGTCTTGCTACTGTTCGAATACTGCTCTGGTGTTTGGGATAGCTGCGGTATAGGCTCCAAAGCCTACCTAGATAAGCTAAACCGGCGAGCTGCGTGTATAATAGAGGGCAGACCTGTCGAGGCACCAACAATTAAGTCAGTCCTAGGATGGCCAAACCTACAGGCGCGCAGAGATTATTTAAAATGCACACTTATGTTCAAAGCACTGCACGGAATGACTCCAGGCTATCTGCTTACAGAATTTGGACAGGTGGGTGAAATACATCAGTACAACACAAGATAACGAGATCTATTGCGCTTGCCTCTAGCGAGAACTACGAAATACCAGGGTAGTTTCAAATACAGCGACGCAAAAACATAAAATACACTACCACCCCAGATAAGACACCTGAATGAGCTCTCTCAGAGTTCAAAAAGGCAACAAAACGCCACTTTAAAAACTTGTAAATGGTCATTTTATATTCGTTTGTGATCAAACCTGAACATATTCTCCACTTGCACCAGAGAATAACTTCTGTCGTCACTCAAAATAATGCCTCCCTCCCCTTTTTAACTGCTCAATTTTTTATGACCCTACTTTTTGCAGGCTGAAAAAATATGACCCTCCCCCTAGTCCTTTTCCACCCTTCCCCCATCCCACCTGGAACCCCTTTAGAAACCACACTTCCACAAACTTGTTAATGTGGAAAACGCCTATGTTTTTTTCATGCATCCGCATCTGTGAAGGCACGTACATACATGTATGACCCTGAACGCAGCTGTGTTTTTCAGACATGACGTACTTTGGTGGTCTCAAAACCCACATCCCCCGTCATGCACGAACTTGAACCTTCTAAAACAAGTATAAACTGATAATGTTTGGTCTTTATAAAAACTACACCCAGTATATAAGGAAGTTATAACAATGTGCATACCGTATTAATGTATCGAGGCCCTGAAGCTTATTATATTTTAGGTCTCTGGGAGGGGAGGTTTGTTAGGAAGTGGATTACATACATACATATCTAAGTTGATTTTTAAAAACATCTATCAGAAAATTTCTTTTTTTTATTTTTTTATTTTTATTTTTTATTTTTTAATTTTCTCCACACTTTTCATTTTCAACTTCGAGTGCTTTTCGTTAGTGCAGGTAACTTGCCGGTATCACTGATTTTCACTCGGTTATCCTCTGACACAAATCCTACAGCTGAATCTCTTTAGAACTAAGTCCATTTTCTCACACTTCAAATGGCTTCATTTTATTGGCATGATGCACGTTCTTAAAAATCAACTTAGATATATACATACATACATACACACACACATACACACACACATACATACGTACATACATACATAAATACATACACACACATACATACATACGTACATACATACATACATACATACATACATACGTACATACATCAGTACATACATACATACGTACGTACATACATACATACGTACGTACATACATACATACATACATACGTACATACATACATACATACGTACGTACATACATACATACATACATACATACATACATACACATACATACATACATACATACATAAACGATTTTTAGTCTCAATTTACAGTGTAGCTTGTAAGCTAATATTTTCGAGAGAAAATTAATAGAGGCAGTACCAAATTTGTTACTTGTATTCTCGTAAATTAATTTTTCTATTAAATTATTAATTTTTTCCGGGTTTTTTGGACTGGGGGGCGTTCATTAGAGAGAGGCGTTTATTATGTTTTTCTACAAAGACTTGAAACACAACCTAAATATTACATCCTTAAAACGTAAACTAATTCTTCCTTTTCCCAATTGTCTCCCAAGGAAGCGATTAATAAAAAGAGAAAACTATCCTTTCAGTCATGCACTGTATGATTTTCTTTGTATTGCTCTTATTGTTGTATTTTAAGCGGGAAGGGGGGAGGGGTAGGCGCTAGGCGTTTATTACAAAATACTTGTTGTAAGGGGAGTGTTCATTAGAGTCTGGAATGTTTTGTTGGTTAGGACATAAAATGGAAGTTGTCTATTAGTTTCAAGACTCTATCCTTTCAGTTGTAAAGGAACATCTGTTATGGATGGCTGGGTTCGTAAATCTTCCCGAAACTCGTCAGCAGAACGCGACATGCAGAAAATAACGTGTTCATGTACACGCGTATCCCCCTCCAGAATTAAATTATAGTACTTCAATTTTCAGGTTGACCCACAAGCAAGAAAGCAACTGGAAAACAAGAGAGCTACGAGCAAAGCAAGAGAGAGAGAGAGAGACGAGAAACTGAAAGCATGAGAGAGACACAAACGTTGCGAGTTCAAAGAAGACGGGAGTCTGCCACAAAGTGGGACAATGTTTGTTGAACTGTTTGTTATATACTTATACGGATATATTAACTTTGTAAAAAGTTTTTAAAAACTGGCCACATACACAACCGAAGGAAAACGAAAGTTCACTTCCATTGAAATTTGTCATGTACGTAATCACAAATGCCGAATTTGTTCAATTTCGTAATTATACAATGCCACAAATTTCAATTTGATTACACGAGTATTTTTTTCTCATTTTGGTTTTCGTTACAACTGATTTATCATGCGTTTGTGGCCAGTCAACCTTTCTTGACGATGCTTTTGAAATATGGAGCGTTCCATTTGCCCTCATACGAATTAAAAGGGGCTGTTTCACGGCTATCGCAAGAATTTCCGCCTTCTTTCAAAAGTTAGCGTTTTCGTAAACGAGTTTGATACATTTTTAGGCACTCTTGATAGTTCGTTATCCGTGCTAACGCGAAATTCGTTTCAGAATTAACAATAATCTGAACAAATTGGTTAACGAAAAGCGGCCACAGATTTTTTTGAAATCGTAACTGTTTAGCAGATAACCTGTTGTTGTTGAAACGACTCCTTGAATTCGAGTCCAGTCAAGATTTTTTGTTTCCAAACTTGTTCATTTAGTTGATGTATTGAAACAGTGCATAGTGAAGTTTAATCAACTGTTGTTGTACATTTATCAAATACAACGACATGAGCCACTTTCGATATTGTATGTTTAGCTTCAATTCAAACTTATTTTTAAATGTCATACTTCGTCTGTACGATAAGCGGTTCTTGAGAAAAGTTAAATATTTTCTTAATTTGTTTAGTATTGAGTTCTCCTGTCGCACATTGTTCTGGTTTCTACATTGCAAAATAAACGTAAACACGTACGAGTCGATGTAAGGACGTAATTTGTCATTTCCTCAGCATTGAATTGTTCTTCGTCATGAGGGATGATGATTAGCCATTCATCGGTTAATCACCCTCCGCGGTAAAGAGCAATTCCAGTGCAGAATCTATGACAGGAAACTACTTTCTTACATTGAATGCGTTTTGTAATGAATTTTTAGAAAGCACAGTACTTTGAAGGGCCTTTAGGAATAGGAAATTTGAAACAGGCCGGTAATTGTTCTTGTCTTCTTTATCTAAAGAGTGTTGCTTTATTGCTGGGGAGACACGGGCCAATTTAAGGACTTCTTGAACTTCAGCTTTGGCTAATGACATATTAACAATAGTCACCAACGACGATAACTGATCCGAAGTCTGATCAAATGTTGCTTGAAAATGTTTAAAATCGTTAACCGGCTAGGGCAATACATGTACGTCCTACCGATCACGATTATAACTTTTTTCCAGTTCAACTTCAAATTATAAATAAAACAAAGTTTAAAATATTTAAACTTTCTCCCAAGTTTGTTCAAAACATCAGCAGTTTTGAATTAGCCAATGAGAGTGCATGCTCAACGAGCCTATTGTTAAACAGCGAATCAGAGCTGACCTCCAGAATCTGGTGCCGTGTGACGCAAATTGTGTCAGGCCTTCTTTTTCTTTCTCTCTTTCCGTCTCTTATATTTTTCGCCCAAGAAGGCCTGAACGCAGGTTACTCGTCTACGGCCCTTGGCCCTGCGAGCCCTCCAACCTCGTTCCCAGGGCCATCCGCGCGCCAAAGCCCCCGACAAATGACGCCGTCATTCAATTTATGCATCAGTAGGTGAGAGTAACGGAAAGGAGAAGCTGTACTGGTAGGTTTGAAATTATTATGGTGTTTTAGGAGTAATTTTGTCAGAAAAACTTGGAACTAGGTTGTAAAATCACATATGTGGCTTTTTATTTTCTCTTCTAAACACAGAACTTGTTTAATCGAGTGTTAACTGACACATTTTCTGTCTGCAGATTGCAAGAACTTAACTGCACGAGCAACGTACAAGACGAAGGCCATAAATGATTTCTTCGTTCGAGTCAAGGTCCTGTCCAGCAGATATTTTACGCCTTTGGTGAGCAGTAGTTACCCGGCTTTATTACTTCAAAATTCGTACTAAAGTCAAACTTTTGATGTGTTGTGTAAACTCCCGTTTTGCTGCCAGTAGAACCAGCTCTAACCTAGCCTGTGAACAGGCTCTTCTGGCCACAGGCAGCCCAAGCTCATAGTTGGTATATGACATTTGAGTTTATAGTACAACTCCGACCCTAAACTCGCTCCAAATGGCTCTAAATCACCCCAGATTACACAGAAAACACAAGTACACTGTGGAGATGAAGTAAGTCAACTTTATTTCCATATTTACAG
>JANVCK010008903.1:0-15112 GCA_026546655.1 Epizoanthus illoricatus | reverse complement strand
AGTTGGGTTATGAGTCAGATGTCCCGACATACCAGGTCACTGACTTGCCTTCTCAGTTAGGTTATGAGTCAGATGTCCCGACATACTAGGCCACTGACTTGCCTTCTTAGTTGGGTTATGAGTCAGATGTCCCGACATACCAGGTCACTGACTTGCCTTCTCAGTTAGGTTATGAGTCAGATGTCCCGACATACTAGGCCACTGACTTGCCTTCTCAGTTGGGTTATGAGTCAGATTTCCCGGCTACCAGGCCACTGACTTGCCTTCTTAGTTGGGTTATGAGTCAGATGTCCAGACATACCAGGTCACTGACTTGCCTTCTCAGCTGGGTTATGAGTCAGATGTCCCGTCATACTAGGCAACTGACTTGCCTTCTCAGTTGGGGTATGAGTCAGATGTCCGACATACTAGGCTACTGTGCACCTTGCACTTGTTTTATTATATTGAATTTCTATTTAGAACTACGAAGTATTTTATTATAGCTATAAAATGTTTCTCCAGCAGAGTTAGCTGAAACTGGAGCAGGTATGTCCAAACATTTCTTATGGTTCTATGTATGTTTTTTCTCTGCGGTCAAAAAGCCGACGGATTCGTGGACCTACATTGCCCAGTCTATTGTCAGGCAAAATATAAAGCGTGTTTTCTTTGGCTAACGACGGAGCTTTGTTAGTTGCCGGAGAGTATTATATTTGAAATGCCAACTTTTGAGGACATACCTAAATTACCGAGAACATGCCCCCTCCCCCTGTAAATAAGTGCCAATAAGCCCAGAAGGCTATTCTATTTCGAGGGAAATATGGTGTGTGCTTTGGTGGCTGGCTAGCCCAGAAGTTACTACCCTAAAATAGGCTTGTAGGCTTATTTTTGTATACTGAAGATGTAAATACAACCTAAATAAATTAAATTGATTGCAAGGCTGGCACTATGGCAAAAGGGCAGATTTATTGGCCGATATTTCGACTAGTAGAACTAGTCTTCTTCGCCGCCAGGGCTATAATGAAAATAACGGCTCTAAAATTTGAATTTTTTTACAACCTAAAGATGTAAGATATCCTCCAGTAGAGCGAGTTTCGTATAAATGTCAAATAATTAAAAACAAAGACATTACAATACATTAAATTCAGCTGTACATTCCGCCAATGAGGTGGCTAGAAAATGGCGGGAAAATGGCGTACGTTGCAAGGTTGTGGCGCCAAAATGCAGTGCACGCGCGCTCGTATACGTGTTGTCTTGTCATTACTCTGAAGCGTGATTGGCTAATTAAGAAACAATATTATTGTTTCCTTTCATGATTCGTTAGAAGTAAATTAATAAACCAGGGGAATCACAAGGTAAAAACATTATAAAGAGAAGACACGATTTTTTCTACACTCATGCGAAATCCGCTGTAATAACGCTCCGTAAAATACTTAACTCCCCCACCCAAAAATAGGCCAAAGAGTACATTTATATATCTTCTACTAGTACGTGCCACTTGCTAGTAAAGGTTGTTTAAAAACGTTAAAAGCAAACTTAACTTCATGTAGTTTTTAGAAAGTTTCAAACTCTTTTCAAAAGTGAACTTTTGATCAACCTTTTTTGGCAAGTATAGCCGAGCATAGTCTTATTTACAATGTCTGTTTAGTTAGAGAGGCCTTGCTGTAGCCGGACCAAACTTTTCTGCGGTTTCCAAACAAATTAATGTTGATACTGAAACGACTTCCAGTGTAAGAATACCGGGATATGTTTCTCCCATTTCGGGTCTTTGCTCCGATTGTCGCAAACACGATAGCCATTTGCTGTTATAGGTGACTGGGGATCCGATCATGTCTAGTTACCTTATTACACTTGATTTTCACCACAACTAATTTTAGCGTTTTTGGCCATGAGAAAAAAAAAACGCGAAAATTTGATGTCGCGACAAAAACATGTCGTGAAAATTTGATGGCATGAAAAGTTGATATCAATAGATAGACATTTTTTCAATTTTTCTTTTTTCTTTGCACAGCTTAGCTTCTTTTACGTTGTCACCCAGTTCTTCACTTTCACTCCCATCGCTATTCTCCGCAAGGCAGTTCAAGTCAAGCTGCTGCTGAATTTCAAACAGAACGCTCATTTTCTTTATAAGTCGTGCATACTTCGTCTGATCTCGTCCCCAGATTTCGTTTTGGAATTTTCGAGGGGAAAAAGTGTTGGAAGGGGGAAGGAGGAAACGAGATCTGGCACATTCGATTGCGCGTGCGCCATAAATCAGGCCTACGCACTAACTGCGCATGCCCAGTTCCCGTCTCGTCCCATGATCACGTCTTGGAGCCAAAACGAGATCCGAGGACGAGATCAAATTCAGGTGTTTGGTAACAGGAAATTGGGCATGCACAGTTGGCGCATGGGCCTGATTCATGACCCACGCGTAATCGAAGTTTGTCAGATCTAGTTTCCTCCCCCCCCCCCACTTTTATTCCGTTCAAAATTCCGAAACGAGATCTGAGGATGGGATCATACTTCGTCTATGTTATTTTAAGCCGTTTGAACCTGAATTAGATGAAAAATTAAAACGGATTTTGATATTCAGTTGTTCAAGAATTTGTTGTCTTCTTGTATTTTGCGCTTTTCCAGGGCCGGCGGAAGCTGTTTGACAGGATTCAAACTGTACGCGAGATCCGAATGAGCGAGCTACTGGGAATAGGGGTCCGGGGATATGCTTCCCCGGGAAAATATTTAGAAATTACGCTGTCTAAAATGCCATTTCCTGCATTTTGGGAGTGTTTTTACATTTTTTTTGGTCAAACAGGAATTAATTTTTCGTAAATCTGTATTTGGCCTGAGAATTGGGACCTGACCCCCCCTCTCCACCGGCCCTGTTTTTTTAAGGAGTTTCGATAACAACGTACAAGGCCTCTGCTCGCAGGATAATAACAACGCGACTTAAAAAAATCGCAAAAACTACATTATTTCCGTAATTCCTGAAAATCGCGAAAATTAAATGACTCTAAAATGTCCTAAACCCAAAATTGCGAAATTTTGGTGTCGCGAAAATTAAGTGTGATAAGGTACAACAACAGGGCAAGCTGTTGAGAGAGTTATAAAGGGAGTAGACAGGAACAGTAAAGTTGCGGGAGGCTATGCACTACAAACTCTTTGATTTACTTCTCCAAATTTTTCGACTCGTAGAACAAGCTTCTTCAGGGAGTACAAAGTGATACTGAGAGTAAGGGTTGATGTAGAATTTTTGTGGGGGTGGGGGAGGTTCGAAGGAACCCCCTAAAATTTTGAAAAGTTGATTTTAAAAAAAATTGAAATAATTGTTACTTGAGCTAATTTGTTTCTGTTATTTTTAATTAAGGGATTCGTTTAATTGTAGTATCTAATTTATGTATTTTTACCACCGGGGCTGGAATTCAGCTGGGACATTGTCCTGTCTCCTGCTCCTGTTGCATTTCTTTGCTTTTTTGTCATTTGTTGCGTCTTTGCTTTCTTTGTTATCGTAAATTTCAGCAACGAATGAAATAAGTAAGTAAAGTAGAGTAATTCAAACAATCCTAAAATCATGCCAAGTACGCTGCTCCGTCCTTGAACACAAAATCAAAACGTTTATGTGTATTCTGCAAGTCACATTTTGTTGGTGAGTATCGGGGTGGGGGTTGTACCGCACTCAGCCATAGCAAGTGTTTTTTCCAACTTGTAAGTAACTGATGTAAAGATCAGAATGAAAAGAACAGTTTTCACGTGCTATTGATTCTCACACCAACTTTTAGTCTCACTGAGAAGGCAGGAAATGATGTCTCGGAGATTCAAATCTCACTTTTTTCCCCTGGGGGACGTGCCCCTGAACGAACCTCCCAGAAACTTTCGTCTTTGGCGCTCACAATGTCCGTCGAACCCCAAAATCAAACTGGTGGCTTCGAATCTGATCATGATGTAGAAGGATACCAGTAACCAATCAGCTCTTGTTCTTCACCCTACATCACGTCGAAATTAAGTCAAACAAAGTCAATTTCACTCACAGAAGTTTATTGCACTTCGTTCCAACTCCTACAAGTACAGCTTCATTTCAGTCAAGATCAACAGCGAAAGACTGGAACTACCCTTCCTCCCACATAATAGACTTTTTCACAGTATCTTCCGCCATCTTGAAAATGGGGTAAACTTGAGAACAATTACAGAAAATATATAGGAAATTTATCAACTTGGATTCGCTGTAACTCCACTCAATTTCTAAGGTAGTAGACACTTGGTCAAAAATTAATATGTCAAAATATCATGTTGAAAGGCGAACTGTAGCCACCGATATGTCGAATTCTAGATTCCATAAAAGTCTCTGTTATTGATCGCGTTGAAATCCGAGATGCATTTTTCAACCTTCAAAACTTTCAACTCTAATAGTGCCTCATATAGTTTAAACTAATCCTGGCACGAGAGGGCAGTGGCCTCCTCATGCAAGTTGTTTGATCGTTTATAGAGAGTTTATAAGCACCAGGCGTTCGTGATACCACGGAGGTCAGTAACACGTGGAGTGAGGACGTCGTCCTTGACTTCAAATCAAAATGTTAAGCAGTGGAAGTTTTAGAGCGACGGATGTCTCACCCTTCGGGATTGAAAATAATTTTTCACAATTGTTTATTCTTTTGGTTGAACTACAAATGCCAGATCAATGGATTAATACGTGCACATAACTGGCGGAATAGTTGGTAGAACCGAACTGACAGCTAGAAATCATTGCAGAATTGTGAATCAATATATTCACTGTACATTTCCCCAAAAAAGCCAGAGAAAGACTTTAATTTGAAGGCAAAGCTGCACCTAAAATTTAGAAAGCAGAAGATGTCTTCTGAAACTGCAGGAAATGCTGTTGAAATATTTGGGGAAATCAACCACTTGCCCTCCACGTTCGAACAAGAACCTCAAACCTGAACTTCATGAGATGCGCATTGGTTCGAAAGTCTACTGACAAAAACCCTGAGTGACCAATGCTAATACTAGTATGGTTTATTAGGTTTCCAACAGGGATCTTCATACCTAATTTACAAATGTTAAAAATATATAAAAAAATTTACAATGACGTTTACACTGACGTCCGTCGTAACAAGAACGCCTGGTGCTTTAGCTCTAAGAAGACAGTACCCTTTCATAATCTCTAGATCTGGCCCTAAACTAAATGGATGAAAATAGTTGCCCGAACTGATGTCATTGCCTCGTTTCCCTGATTGCATTTAACATTCCTTCCTCCATAACAATTTACGATCGTGAACTAACTACTGCATCTGTGACTTTCAGTGTAGTTTTCAACCGGGTTATCCTATTAAAACTGCAAGCAACAATGTTAAATGGATCATCGTAAATTATTTAGCAGAGTGCAACTCCATTTAAAGCACAAAACAAAGCACGTATTGAGAACGGAAACACAGGTCGTTACACCTGTCGGTTTGTGTCAATATTTGATCTTTTGTCATCTCAGTGTATTCTTTGCTCCTCTCACTGGTTGCGCTGCTGTTCTCAGTTTTAATTTACTTTGTGATTTCAGGGTTGTGGTTTGTGGGAGAAGGCTGAGGACTTCATAGCTTGCCGTATAATATATATGCCGCTGTCTCATTGTCGTGGACACGTTTTGATAAAAGTGGCGTTTGTGTGTGTGTGTGTGTGTTCGTGTATGTGTCACTGTCTGCCTCTACAGCACTGACCTGTGTCTATTCGTATTTAAGGACGTCAATACACTTATCTCACTCACTCTGCCTTTGGCTCTGCCTGTCTGTCTATCAGTCCATCTGTCTGTCTTCCAATCTCTGTCTCTGTGTGTCTGTCAATCTGTCTGTCTGCCACTGTCTCTGTTTTACCCACATGTTTTATCTTTTATATTCGGTTATCTCAATCATCTCTCTGTCTCTGTGTCTGTCAATCTGTGTGTCTTTCTCTGTCTCTCTGTTTTTCCCACATGTTCTATCTTTATTCGGTTATCTTGTTATCTTAATAAGCATGCTGGATGCATCGGAGTGTAAATATATCGTGATAGTGACCGCCTAACATTCTTTGATGCAAAACAAGTTCTCATGGTCGGTTTGGCGTTCAAGAGGTGGGCGTATGACCTATATTCATGTTCACTGACCCTTTACTGGTCGCATGAGCCAAATACATTCTAAAAACCAATTACTCCCGATGCTCCTCAGGGGTTAATTCTTCTCTTGGTGTTATTTTCATGGATTTCATTCTAGTAGCAATTAAAGCCTGTTGTTTAGCTGCCTTCAGAACATAAAATGGGTCATCCGCTATAGAATTCAATTCAATTTAAGTTGATATACTCTTTGTAACAAATCTTTAAACTCTTTCGTATCAACGTTCGTGGCGCCAGAACAAACAAAGTACCCTTAGCTCGCTCGGCAAGCCAGATTTACTACAGCAGAGAATTTTGAATTAGATTGGAATCATGAATTGATATGCAAATATAATCGCTTGCGTTGTTTATAACGGACCTTCACAAGCAAACTCATGCAATATGCGCCTTGGATTGAAAGAGGTGTAGAATAACATGTCTTAACAGGAATTTATTCATAACAGTTGATATTTGCTCTGTTGGAATAGTTTGATGTGATTCGAGCGTTTTTGAAGCCCTTGGTAATTGGCTCTTGTTTCGATGACCCAGTCCTTCTGACGTCTTGGCCTTTGTCATGGAAAACGTGGGCATCCCTACATAGAAAGCTATCTTTATTACCTCATGGGGTGTTTTTCATTTCATAATACAAGAATCGTTGGTGTTATGATTAATAAAATCTAAACTGAAGAGACAAAGATAGTGGTTTTTCTTTGGCATAACGACAGAACGTGTGGACGAGAATTTTCCTCATTCTAACAAACCCAAAACACTCTTAAGCTCAATGCCAATTATGTTTCAAGCCGACTTTCCTAATTAGCACAACTTGAGCACCGTGGCATCTGTAGAAATTAATTTTACTTCGTTCCCTTGCTTTTAAGCTTTAAACCGCCCAGAAGTAACACTGAGAGAGAGAAATATGCAAAACAGCTGTTTGGCACTTCTCAATTAGTAAAACTAAAAAGTTTTTGCTAGCCGCGTCATCTTTGTTCTTCAGAGGGGGAGGAGTTGTTGCCATTCCGCGGATATGCTTGCGGAAATAAAATCAGTCCAAAGTGAAAATACCTTTCTCTCTATGACTAATTATTTTTAGAAGCAATAACGGTCATATTAAGCGCCAGACAAAGGTATTGCTAACGTTCACTTGAGCAAAAACAAAACCACGACAAGATTGCAGTTTTATGCTTTTTGTTGTCTTGTTCACAAATTTGAAGGGCCGATAGAAATGGTGGGTTTTTATTTCTATGCAGGAAAACAATAAGTTCATTACTTCTTTTCAAGTGTCACACGCGTATTAGGTGCTTCAAAAAGAAGTCAAACATGCGTAAAGGATTCTTAATAATTCGTTTTGAGAAATATTTACACTAAGACCTATTTGACTAACTTTTCGATTAACTTTGTAAAAAGACTTTGGCAAGACTATATTGCACATATAGATTGTATTATAGTTGTTTTTCTTGTTTAGAAAAGGAATTGAACGCTTATTAAAGTATTCATAGAATACTAAAACCAAACAGCGTCCGTGCGTTTACCGGCAGGAGAATATACGAAGAATTTTGGCACGGGATATTTAACACTAGGGATCTACACAAAGTATATACATTATATCGGTACACACTTGATTTAATCAATGACTACAAGAAAAGACTAGCTGTAATTTATCAATTTAATCTATTCGTTGTGTACAGTTTGGTTATTCAAGCATACTACATATTGAGCAGGGATTTTTGAACTCCGTTTTTAAACTGATAAGTGTCAGTTTGGCAGTTCTCTCAAGAGTATATAGTTTACTCGATGTTGCTAAAGCTAAACTTTAGAGACGCCGTTCTTGACTTCGGTGACTTGTGGTCAAGATAGAAGAATTCTGTTTACTCACAGTTAGAAGTGAAAAACAGCATGGTTTTACTCTGCTTTGGTCTTGGTTTATGAATCTCAATTGTCCACACATGACTATTTCCAAGACAAAATGATAATGCAACAAGAATGCGAGCTGGTGTTTTGAAAACTCATCCGTCGCCCTGACCACGTCTCCAACCAGGACTTTCTTCATACAAATTGTTGATGTCTTTTAAATAGAATGTTTTGGGTTGAACTCTTTTCATCTACGGATAATTTGCGACTGCAGGTAAAGAATTATATCGATTTTACTTTTCTACACCGATCATGTTTTCTCAATATCTAAATCACTATAACAACCAATTTAATCAAATTGCACATCAAAGCTAGTCTATCCTTAGGTCGACTTTTCTTTTCTTTTGATCCGAGGCAAAATAAAACACCAAACAAAATGAGAGAAAGCTATGTAAATGATAAGGATAATGTTCTTATGCGATTGGAGAGCAACAAATGTTATTCTTTGTTCCGTCACGTTTTCAAGAGAGCGCATCCGACCTCGAGGGCAAAGGCAAATTAGTGAAATTGCTGAGAATGCCAAATTAAGCGCAGTGTGTATTTGCGGTGTTATCTAGCTCAATTTTCACTCTTCAAAACGTTATTTGGTCAGACAAGATCTAACTAAGTGATAAATAAACTTAACAAGCACTTTTTTTAAGAGTTATTTGCGCGAGCCAAAAAGTCTTGTACGAGGCATAATTCGTGACCATCTGCCCACGATCAGTCATAAAGTTCATGTAAATGTTGAAAAGAAAAGTTAGAAAACATGTACTTCTGTCTGCAAAACCTGTATTCGCTCGTTCTAAACACATACTGGGACAAAAAAGTGGGGTAGAATTTGCGTTATAGTTTAAGTTTGGTTTGCCATGTTCGCTTGGTTAATAATTTCTTTGATGTGTATAAGCTGTTTATCCAAGCAGTTCCTACGCGCAAATATTGAAGAGGTCGGACTGGCAGTGGACTAGCGAATTGTGCTCTTTGCTCTTGTACCGTGAAACAGGCTATACTTGCTCAGTTAAGCTACAAAAGCAGAACATTGTTGAATTTTGGGGTGAACGATTCCTTTCAATTCTCTTTTCAAAACTTATGTATTGTTGTATTTGAAAAGCCATAGCGAACTATTGTGGCAGTATATAGGTTCTTGTACTTGCAGCGCGTAATTTCACCATTAAATATAGTTTGAATGGCTGCAAAACAAAGGCCTAGACATATCAACTTTTCAAATTCAATACCTTGTAGACATTAGCTTTACTCTCGGTTATCGCAGTTTTACACTGACAAAGCGTACGAAAGTGCACTGCAGACGAAGATACGTGCCTACCTTTGCTCCGAGAGTCCAAGACAACAGCTAAGTTGTTCGCTGGAGGGCTTTATTCAACAGCAAATCACTTTCAAAGATACACAGTAGTTGTCGTTTGTTGCACTCCAAATTGGGGTCAACTCTTTTTACAATATGTGCTTATCTTCGACTGCTCTCCTTTTCTCTGATGATAATAATTGATTCTGTTATATTAATTATAAGGAGCAGAGAACGCATCAGTGTTGTTTCCGAATCTCAGTTCTTTGCCCTCTGGTATATATTCAGAGTAGCAAAGCTCTAAGATTTGGTCGTTGTGAATGTTTGTTTTCAGTGTTTGAGTAGGCCCATATTTGATCGGTACACAGTTTTGAGAAAATTCGATTTACACTCTCTTTAGAACACTTTGTAGTGTTAGTTTTGTTTACAGTTGTGATCCATACTTTATCACCAAGTATATGCGCAAATACCAGATTCTCAAATCATGTTTTGAAAATAATTCTGAATGTTGTAAGGTTTGCGGTAGCGCCAAAATACGTTTGCTTAACCGCCATCTTAAACACAAGGCGTGAAAAGTTTGGATAAATAAATTAAACAATAATATCCTCGCGATTATCTCTTCTGTCATAGAATTGAGAGAATCAAAATCTTTGAGATAAGAAGTTAAATAGAGTCAAATAATTCTCCTTTTCAAATACTGACAACTAGTATAGTACTTGAGTGGGTTGTATTATTGTCAATCCACTAAGATATCGTTGGCGCCTAAACACTTGTTTGTCAACCTAGAGATCTCGATCTCTTCTTGAGAGATCAAGTCGAGAAAGTTTCCTCAAGTCCAATAGAAACTGAAGTGTTTACAGCAACTATTCAACGTACAAGTCAATACGCACAATCCAGATCAATTATCGTAAATATCCTGTGTTGACAGCCAACTTTTTACAAGTGGCTTAGCATATTAGTTGTTTCAAGCTTTTGCGTACACAAATCACTGTCAAGAAATGTAATTAACAAAATTTGGACTTTACACGTGTCTCTGTGTGTATAGTTGAGGATATTGCCCAGTGCTTTCTGCAACTGGCTGGACATGACCTACATGAATGTTCTGAGCGGCTGAGAACGCTGACATTGAAGTGACTGCACTCGTGGTGGGCACAGATTCGGGAGACATCGAGCTCCCGTAAAACGTCGGTACCATTTCTCCCGCTCGCACTTGAAAAGGGATTCCATCGTGAACACTTGTATGTGTTTGAGGTGTACCTGGGTAGCCATGTGCTTGTCTAGGTTGATGCATATCATACATTTGATAAGCGGTTTGGCTTGGACTTACTTGATAGTACTGGGGGTACATGCTCTCTGTTGTCATCGAGGCCGGTCCGTAAGCCATCTTCATAGCTGCGTGCTGGGCAGTCTCAGGCGATGCATAAGGAAAAGGATAAGCGGGTTTCTTCAGCGGAAGCTGTTTGGGTTTTCGTCTTCTTGGCTTGTATTTATAACCAGGGTGATCTCTGCTGTGTTGAGCTTGGAGCTCCTTAGCTTTCAGCTGGTAGGGGGTTTTCTCTTCCTCGTTCATGCTCTTCCAGTTCACTCCGAGAATTTTGCTAATTTCGGAGTTATGCATTCTTGGATGTTCTTGGGCCATTCGTCTTCTTTCTTCCCTTGACCAAACCATGAACGCATTCATTGGTCTTTTAACGTGGTCCGGACCCTTGCTTGTCATTTTCTTTTAGTTCTTGCTTTGAACCACTCAGCCGTCTTTGTTACGGTCAAATATACTCTGAATGGGAACTTGACAACTCGCTTTGCTCCTGAACAAGGCGACGGTTTTGGTGTGTAATATTCAACAAAGATATTTACATTTCTGGCGTTGCATGTGAACAATAGGCTTTTTAGAAATCTTTAATTACCATAATCATTCCAAACATCAAAAGGACAAATAACAATGCGTCAAGCATTCAACATATTTACCTGAATAATTAATTACGCTAAGATTCTTCGGTAATTGTGTGTATGGTCTCTAGAGAGTTTTAGTGGTTTCTCGCACTGATCTGTTCGCGTTGTTGCTTGTTAATTGCATCTCTGAGCTGAGTTTTGATTTTTCTGTAAGAATTCGTTCAAGGCTTGTTAAACCTCATTTTCATTATTTCACAGCTGGACTTCCACAGATTAATCATTTGAAAGTTAATAACATGTTTGCTTTAATATTTATGTTCAATTTAAGCGGATATTAGAATAAATATATTCAAAGTAAATGTAAAGAAACTAGTTGGAGAGAAAAATATTTTTGTCTCAAGTACAAAATTGGAGTGAATACTGTTTCAGCACGGTTTTCTGGCGGTGCGAAAATGCCAACTGTTTTTGCGGTAACTTTGGAGCGAAGAAGAGTGCGCGAAAATCAATTAAAACAAGAGAAGACACTGATTCGATTTACAATAACTGAATAAGAGCAAGTTTTCATAAAAAGCGAGTGTGCTTTGTTATGAATATCGAGCTAATCGGCCAGAACACCGCTACAAATATAACCTCTTTGGCAGTATCGTTCCCTATACATATTAATGCACTTAACAGTGGCAAAGACGATGATCTATCAGTCACAATGACATATCCACTGTGTTCTGCTTGATGGACAACACATTTCTAGTATTATTATTATATATATACTGGTTAAGAAACAACTACACAATAGAAACAATACAAGATGGAACCCCGGTTGACCTGAATTCAATCAACTTTTTGCTGCTTTTATATAACAAACATATTGCTCGTTTACAAGTATATGATAGCACACTTTTTAATATTTTAAACAGTTTTGAGTAGAATAACACGATATTTTAGCATAGGTTGTGCAAAACATGAATGCCCTCAGGCCCGACTTAACTGTTTGATTAGAAAATTTTGCATATCAGAAGAATGCGAAATAGCGGAGACAAATACCAAATTTAGCTACTTTTGTTTAATTTGAAAAAGAAAATTGTAGATAGGATATAAACTGGTTGATTAAGAACGTAGTTAAGTGGGCCAGTCAGTGTCTACAAGATTGTTTAACACGTACGTACACTTTAATTTCTCGGTGATAAGTAAACCATAGAACAAAAAACCTCCAAACTTATTTGTAGTTGTTTATTTAACCTACCGGCGTGAGGCCGGGATAAGAATAGAAACGCATTTAGTCCACGCAATACAATGGCTTTTCTTTGCACTAATACCATTATTTGTTGATACACATTGATACCGTTTGTTAAAAATCCAATCTGAGTTTACATTGCTCCACATTTTTCTCTCGGAATTACACTGAAAGTACCTCTGCTATAACAGTTGAAGTTACGCCAATGGATTTGAAAACATTTCGTTGATAAACGTATTAACCGATCGCTCGCTGATTTACTGTTCCCTCCATCACGATATAGTGTACCTCAGGGAGTCCTTTCCATAGAATTCTTAAAGAATCTTTTATTCTTCCCTAACACAACATAACCAAAACAAACTTTTCGAGACTTCCATCGCGAAAACCAGGGAGTCATTTCGAAGGGGTCGTGGCTTTATTTAGTTTCTGTCTTAAAAGTAAGGGAGCGTGGTACGGTCCAAGTCGGTTTCCCTTAACATTCGTAACAGCTTAAACAATGTCCTGCTGACTTGGAAGATTCGAATCATGTAGGACAAAAATTTAAAAAATCTGTTTTGAAGCAGCTGTATGTAAGGTGTTTACGCAGACATATATGTGCAAGTAAGGTAGAGTGAAAACTTTCTAAAATGTTTTCAAATGGCTACTTTGATGGTAAGAACTTTTAAGCTTATTACAGATAGAGCAAATGACTGAAATCTTCCCACTCCAGCAGGTTGCACTGACAGGTACTGACAGCAAGAGTCCTGTTGTGCATTGGGAAATTCACCTTAACACGTACTAGTCACTTGGGCGGCCTCTTAAACTGATGTAAGTCGTACCAGTGGATTGTGACGCGTTCATTGCTCACTCAAGGAAACGTAGTTTAAAATTCCCCAGCTGCTGAAGCTTCAATCATCAAAGTGTTCAAACTTAGCACATTTTCGGATGTTGTTTTAAGAAATGAGTAACAAACTCGGGGACAGACCAGTTGATGTTGTGGGGCGAAGTGGTAAATTTTCTAAAAAAGGTGAAACAGTCAAAGCTGGCGAAAATCTAAATGAATAATTTGCGCGATGTGTTGTTGTGGTCAGAGAGGGAGATATCAAAACGTTTTTTTGGCACATTCAGACGTTTTCTCCTGAAATTTTGGGCATAACAGTCTGAGATGATACAATGTGTAAATAATGTTGAATTTATTGAACATAGTTCCGTTTAGACAGTTCAGTTTCAACGTTATAAACTACACGACATATTCTGAGCAGAAACAGAACAAAACAAGGTGAGGAGTATGCGAATAATGCGTAACGCGGCAGCGAAACAACCTGAGCTGGAGAATCGGAACTAGTCCACCCTGTACTTCCATTTGAAGAAGGCGATGTCCTAGCGAATGGAGTCACACTGTCGAGCGTTTTCATAAGCCTCAGTTGCTTGTTGTAAAATGCTTAAAAATTGCAGTAATTTGTACAATATACATTTGGTGTATAGGGCGAATTTTGTTTAGATATTTTAGCATCATTCTGAGTTTACTACACAGACAAATAAACACCGTTATGAACACGGCGTATAAGAATCGGTTGTCTTGCAGTTAAAGCTTTATTGATGTGCCTGCGCGTAAACACCACTGAAAAATGCAATAGAAAGCCTATAAAGATGAGTATGGTATTTTGGACTGTATATCAAGATCTTGCTCTCAAACTTCGTAATCATCTGATGCAGATTCCTCGATGGTGTTTTCAGTCGCGTACACGCATAAAACTTTGCAAAACCTCGATATACACGCTCCCTCTTCTTATGTGATTCATTTGTTTATCCACGCAGTTTGCGGATTTAGTGTCAACAATGACATCACACAAGTTTCTCCTACCGTAATATCCCGGTTATAAGCCCTCCCCCCAGTTATACGTCCCCCTGTTATAAGCCCTCCCCCCAGTTATAAGTCCCCCTGTTATTAAGCCCTCCCCCAGTTATAAGTCTCCCTGTTATAAGCCCTCCCCACAGTTATACGTCCCCCTATTATAAGCCCTCCCCCAGTTATAAGTCCCCCTGTTATAACCCTTCCCCCAGTTATAAGTCCCCCAGTCATGAGTCCCCCGGTTACAAGTCCCCCCAGTCATAAGCTACCACGGTTATAAGCTCCCCTGGTTATAAGCCTCTCCCCCTTTGGTTATAACCGCCCCTGTTTATAACCCCCCAGTCATAAGCCCCCCTAGTTATAAGCCTCTCCACCTTTGGTTATAACCGCCTCTGTTTATAGCCCCACAGTCATAAGCCGCCCTGGTTATAAGCTCCCTGGTTATGAGCCCATCCACCCTCTGATTATAAATACCCCTACTTATAAGCCCGCCCCCAGTCATAAGTCGCCCTGGTTATGAGCTCCCTGGTTATAAGCTATAATCTATAAAAAGCCGAATTGCTCAGAAGCCATTCCAGAAACAAGAAAAACGTTTGGAGTTTGAAAATAGTTTGATTATCGTATTTCCTCTATTAAGCCCGCAGCCTCTAATAAGCCCCCTTCTAATAAGCCCCCAGTCTGAGGCACCAAAAATTAAATAAGCCTCCAACCTCTAATAAGCCCCCATCCCCTAAAGGGATGCGGATGGCATAACTGTTGCGTTTCGTTTGCGACCATAAAGTGTTTTTTTTCAAAATTATATACATTAGTCGCTATATTTATTTGAAATTGCTGAACTTTTTCTCTTGGCAGGCAGTTGAAAGATATTGTCAACTGTCAAAATTATGAATAAAGATAGTTATGAATTTC
>JANVCK010008792.1:0-13677 GCA_026546655.1 Epizoanthus illoricatus | reverse complement strand
CCCCCCCCCCCCCCCCCCCCCCCCCCCCCCCCCCCCCCCCCCCCCCCCCCCCCCCCCCCCCCCCCCCCCCGGCCCCGACAGGGAAACGAGCCTGTTCACAGGCTAGACAGGACACAGAGGGGGGGGGGTTGAAAGGGAAAATGTCTCGCACAAACGAGCCTGTAAAAAGGCAGACAGGACACGGAAGGAAACTACTAAAAAAGTACTATCGCAGCCGTCGGGTTCAAAGGTTATAGAGAAACTAAGAATAGGATTGTGTACAAGATTGGTTCGGAAATGACTGTAATCTGGTGACATTTTAAGCTCAGGATGTCTGCATCCCGCGCCAAGATAATGCGTGAATGTGACCGCATATGTCAGGTCCCGTCTGTTCGGAATTGACACGTGTGGACTTGATGTCTGACTTTGGTATACATTCGTGGCATGTTTAGAACAATAGGGGTGTTTTTTGAAGAGGGATTGACTGAAGAAACTTGAGATATAGCGAAAATGTCAGGTTTTTGGTTGTTTTGAGGTTTCAAAATCTTTTTACTTTTGGTTGCAATATTTGTCGACAAGGTTTCTAGTTCTGTTGCGCGTGGTCATAACAAGTATAGAAGTTCATGCCTTGCATGTAGCCCACCCAAGTTGAGCGTTCTGAGGGCTTGCCCCATCTAGACCAGAGCACGAGAAGACATAAGGAGAGTGTTCTGTGGATTACTTCATTTTATTGTACTGTTGGGAACCGAAGATGTACTAGCAGCGAACTATCTGATGCCGGTGAATATAGCAATAACCATATGTTTTGTCCCTGTGTCTGGCAAAGTAATTACTAGTGATCTTGTTCAGAATATAGAAGCTGCTTTCCTGTACGTCTTTAGTACTAATCCTAACGAGGCAATATCTAGTTTATATCTGATTGATATCGTAGCCCGCAAATGAGTTCACTGACATCTTCTTCGAGCCTTGGGCACATATGACTTTGCTCTCCCGGGTGGTCTAAATGGCGAGACCAGGGACCATAAAGGGGATCCGCATCCTTTTTTATAAACTAATAGAAAGAACATAAATCGAGATTTGATCTGATATCAGTACTCCTCCACGCGGGGGCTCCAAAGATGCCTCTTCGGGTTTTGGTCTCTGGGCCAAAACCCTGCCGTGGCAAAAGTCGATTTTTACAGGCTAGCTACAAGTTCGTACATGTGATGCACTTTATCCCCCAATTAGAGACAATTAAAGATTTGAGTTCTCTGGGGCTTGACTGGTAATCTTTCTCTAACTCCGTCGGCGTCTGTCCAAAGGATTAAGGTTAAGTTTTGGTATTTTTTTGTTTTTGTCAGGCATTACAGTTTTAATTCAAATTGGAGGCGGGGGAATTGCCTGATATTTGACCAGTACGAACTTCATGAAATCTCTATGCTGAAATAGGCTCCGTATTTGTTGATTCAACAATATTCACGCCTGCATCTTTCTCCACCCCTCCCCCTTTTATAATATCTGACCAGTCTCCACAAGACTTTCTTCCCGTCTAGTTCTGCCATAAAATTCGTTATTACGTAAAGCCGTATTTTATAGAAACCTGGTAAATGTATGTCACTGAGATGTCAGTGCACTGCGTCAAATTTAGTTTTCATTTCTCATTGTTCTTAGTGTTCGCGCCTTTAGCATATTTCTTGATTGTACGCCGTGTTTTGTCCAGTGGTTCGCAGATTTTTGCTGCTAACAGAGTTATCCATTATTCTGTTGATACTCCCTTATTTCTGTAGAAAACGTTACTATTCAGTTATTCTTTGAAAATAACCCTTTTGCATTCGTTATATCGTTACAGCTCCATGAACTGTATAGCCTATATTATAGGTATGTGCGGCCCCAAAGGGTATGGTTTTTGCCAATCGTTTTGTTCTGAAATTGGGTTACATTTTGAACATTTGGTCCGAATTTGGGTATTGGTTTTAGAACTGAGAAACTGTGGAGACGTGCAGTGGTGATCAGATATTTTTGTCCTTCTGCCAACGGAACCCATTGTTGGTAGCTGAGATATTTAGAATCACACTGCGGAGGTATGAAATGGGGCTAACAACATTTTAGAGGGCCGGTCTGAAAATGGGTATCGATTCTAGGATGTCAGGTAGGGTAGGGGAATTCACATATTTTGGTCCCCTAACGGGTAAGGGTTTCACGAAGGGGTCCACACACCCACCAAAAATTTTGAGGACTACCCCCTTCCGGGTTATTTCTTTACCCCGAGCGGTAGGGTAGAGCTGACAGGAGCTGGTTGAACAGGAATTCCATTATGTTGTCACCCACCAGTGTTAATTGGCTTTGTACTTGATGGTGATCGCTTGTTCGTATTTCGCTATTGCAAAACTCGAACCTCACATGGAACTTACATGTTGCGAGGGCACACGAAGACAACAAAATTGGATTTGATTCTATCAACACAAGACAACGTTTTACTGAGATAAGCTAGTAAGTCGCACTGTGATTAAGAATCACGAAACGCCGATTTGCAAATGACCACGAAAGTTATACAGAGAAATTAGAAACGAATCGCTTTTAACTCACTCCGTACTCACTGCCCAACCGTTTGTTCTTCGTTATCTCTATGGCTGTCGTGTGGGGTTCCAAAACTTTTCCACGACCAACAGTCGCCATTTTTGTGCAACGTGTACACGTATTTATAGCAATGCAAGGTACTGTTCGAAATTGCAGCACACGGGATTAACATGACATTGTAGCTTGGTTAAATCTTACATAATTCAAGAAACTAAATATATAGGATTGATCAACTAACATTATATAGTTGTTGGCTGGTATTCTGTGGAACATGAGTATTTGCTTACTCGAGGGAAACATTCTTCCCGAGGGTAAGCAAAAACTCATGTTCCACATGGGACATGAGTATTTGTTCATGGAAACAAATAATTGATTGGACCAATCAGAACGCGCGTACTATTTGAGCGATATAACAATAGATATTGTTTCACCGTGAAGATGGATGTTTATGTAACGCTTTTAAAACATTGCTGTGTTGAAGGGCGATTCGCAGGCATCGCTACCCTCACTGCGAAAAACACCTCACCGTATCAACTTGTAGTGGATTATGATCAGCTCCAGTGACTTTGCCGTTCACCAGAAAGAGACTATAGTCTTCGAAGTAAAAATATCTTACGTTTTCTAGAGGAAGGTTACAATTGTATCGACCTGTAAACTGTGTGTTGGCTGTCTCAACGGAAACCCATAGTATTCCTAAGCCAATAGCGGTGAAAGTAACTGATAAAATTAGAGTGAGCACTTTCGGTCAGGCCGGCCTGAGAGAACTGGTAGTGGCCATTGTTGGTTGAAAGGTAAAGGCGCGCGCGCGAGCTTTTTCCCGCCAAAGTCACCAAATTCGCGCGCCGGAAAAGGAGAACTGAACAGTTCTACTTCTATTCTATTTTTAAAATGGAAAGCGCTCTTACTAGTGGGGGGGGGGGGGGCATTTTGACTCGGGAATCGCTGGTCATTATCAGTATATAATAATTAACTTCGAAAGCATAATATCAAAGAAATAACGATACCAGTATTAAACTGAATATTTTAGAGGGTTTACAGTCTAGCTTGCTGTACGGAGTTCTTTGATAATTTTGATAATAATGCTTTGTTGGAGTAAAGCTCATTGCGAATTGTTTCCAGCGTTCTTTACAATTAACAAAGAAATAATAATATAGAATACGAGTATATAATATATAATATATCTAATATATAATTATAATTATAATTATAAATAATCAAATTGATATTTTCAGTAAACTGAATAACTTCTGCACTGAGTAAAACAACTCTGAAGTAATACGAATTACAGACCCATCAGACATTCGAAAAGATAATTAAACCAACTCCTTTTGTCAAATACGCAAATTGCGTATTTTGTCTACTTACATCAAAAGGTTTTGTCAATCATTTATAGAGTATGAAATTGAAATTGAAATTTGCATGTTCTATCATTTCTTGCAATATCTGTGTATCGACCAGGAAAACTATGAGTCGATAATGGTAATTTCGACACTGCTATCCTATGGAAGTGGTTGTTGATTTTTTATGTCATGTGGCCTCGGTAAGGAGTAATGGCGTGATTTTTGGTCTACTCCGACATTTTTTTGGACTTACTCTAGTTTTTTCCGAAGCTACCTGGAGTTACTCCGTTTTATTCCATATCTGGAGGTGGAGTAAATCGGAGTATGCCGGTTTAGGAGTATCCCTAAAAAGAATTTCACGTTTTTTTGGGCTCAAGCAAATGCTTTCGTGACATTTACAAGTCGTGCGGGGACTGATAACGGCAGGATGACGTGTCACTCCGTTTTGAGATTTTGCGTTTTTTCGATTCTCACTCCTACTCCTGCTTACTCCATTTTGGTAGTAGACCAAAAATCGCGCCCTCCCTAGTTCTTTCTCAACTTGCAGTTCATATAACTCGTGCGTTTTCTCGTTACGAGAGGGGGTTGGGTGGTTACGCAATATTGAGTTTATTTTTGTTGGAATAAAGTAGTACAGTACATTCTAACGAGTTTCACAGCCAAGCTAATCAGTAAAGTTAGAGAATGTTGTCGCTTTTTCTGTGCCATTAAATTTCCCTCCTTTTTGCTAAAGGATAGATAAGCTTTGCATTCCAGTTGACCCGAAGTTATTGAACAAACGGAAAAAAGCACGGAATTCCGCGGAGAACGTGTGCTAAACTTCGATTTAATTGTTTGGAGTCGTTTGCAATTTGTTTGTTCTTCCCTCTAGTTTCCTGTTCGTGTTGATGCGGTTAACGCGTCTCCTTTGGCAGTCACGATAAAATGTGCAAACAGTGGTAATAAAGTTTAAAATAATCTTGACAAGTTAGAACCGAAGGTGTCAATTGAGCGGAAGTGACCCGCGAAAAATTCTACATTCCGACAAAGGCGTCAACATTAGAGCTCATTTTCCCATGGTGTCATGTGTCGTAATGTTGTGTTGATGCCATCTGAATAGAGATCACGCTTTTGTCTTCGCAGGAAAAGCAGACAGGAGTTTGGGTTTTCGTTCGTGGTTGACACAAGAAAGGCTGTATCCAAGCGAAGGGCTGTAGAGCTAATTATCGAAGCCATGATTTTCTTTCAGGTAAGTGTAAAACATGTGATCAAACTGAAGAGGTCGAGGTCTTGATGCATTACAAGAGTTCAATTTGCAGACATCGTGGAGTCTCTACGTTCCTCGTGGATTTTGTCATGTGTGGCCATATTCTGCTTCGCTAAAGTTAGGAATCAACCGCAATTCTTGTTAATCATGACGTGGATTTTAAAAGCCTGATGCTTCTAAATAATTGAGCCTAATTACTTTGTGTAGTAGTAAGCTTGTATATTTCTTTTTACCGTTAAGTTGCCGTTAAGTGCTTGTCTAAACTGGTTTGTAAACCATTCCTTGAATCTACAAACCGAGGCGGACCACAGAAGATCAGTTCAATTTTGTTGCGTTGCCGTAAAACATTTAATTTCCATTTCTTTGAAGTTTCCTTCACGCGGCAGTGCAGAAAAAAATAACATTTTCTATCGAAAAGTGCAGACAAAAGAAGCGAGTGCTTTGAATGTGCCGTCATATTTGTAATGTTACTCATCTGTCAAACCTATTTGAAGTTGAAGAATGAAGACATGATATTTTCCATATGCCCTGTTTGTACAGTACTAATGTTACCGCAACATTTTCTAATCGTCATGTCCACAAACTGCGTATTTTTCTTTAGCACCAAAAGTATCAGTAGAAAATACATGTTTTAGTATTTTTATGCATGAACAAAACCTACAGTGAAACGTTGAACTACTCAGTGTGAAAATTTTGAATTTTCTAATAGATTACCGTAATCATGAAGTGTTTGCACTGTGTTGTATCTCGTTTACATCTGCACTTTTATTTGGAAATTATTCCTTTGTGATGCAAAGCTTGAAAAGGAACTTTTCTGCTCAATGAGCGATGTACATGAAGCGTGTTTGTATTTGTTTGAAGAAACTAGATTGAAATTGAACTCCTTCATAAAGGAGAGCAGTAGTGTTTCGCTTTGGTATTGTAAGATACTAAGTCTTATTTTTTGTAGACGAGCAGCAGCGAGACAAACCCAGAGTCCCAAGTTCATGAATATAACGATTCAAAAGAAACGTAGTCCTATTTATTTTTATCAAATCCTTCGGCAAATTGAGTATTTTGTCTACTTACGTCAAAGAAATCGGAAGCCAGTAGGAAGGGTCCTAATGCACCAGGAATATTTTTGGAAATAGCTGTCATTTTATACAACTTTTTAAAAATAACTTGTAGTTATAACCTGCATTACTTCAATGTTCTTGACATAATATTATTGTCGGTATGATATCAGTGAAAGTGTACCTGCAGTGCAACGCAAGACACTTCAACAGGGAATTCGTGTGTGAAATTCGGAACTTCTGCTTGTACTGAATTCTATCATCTTTATAGCATTTTTAATACTTTCAACAGTTTATAAAAAGCAATAAATTTGCGAATTCTTAAAAAGTCTGTGGATTGTGTGGTCTGTTATTGAATATAATACTAAATAGAGTGGGAAATAGTTCCTTCGAATGACAAATATTTCTTGAGACCCCTGCCCTGGAAACGTTGTGGCTTGGTTGACGGTGATTACACTGTTTCATAGAAGTACTTGTACGATTTGGGAAAATCCCTCCAGATGGTATTGAAAGACACACTTAGTATTACGTATGTACAAGAGACCATATGGAGATACATTTTGACATTTTAGTGCTTTGTTGGCCTTGTAAGAGTCAAGATTGTTTGACCCATGGTCAACAGAACCCCGCTGATAGTTGGCAAATCTTTTGTTTTCGTTATAAATTTAATTGATGCTAGTATGCGTTCATAGAAGATGATATTAAACACGGATTAACACTCGCGAAACCGAACAAAACCTTATCTGGTGCAAATTGGAGTACATATATAATGTCAATACAGACAGAAATCTCTCGGCAAATATAATCCTTTGTCTGCTGATCCGTTATAATGCCCACTAATGCAGTGCCACGCACTGTGACTGTTGGAGCGCTTTACTTTCTTTTTCTAGTAGAGAGGAAGTTTGTTGTTTTAGTTCCGTTGTGAATTGTCTGACACCTGTCTGTCGTGACGACTTTCTGTGGTGTTCAGTGGGTTTAGAACGCGAAGTGTTTGAATATGGCGTTCATAAGATTTACATGTAGAGGCTCATATATTGTTTTGGTTTTAGACTTTGCTGATACCTGATGGCTGATACCTTGGTAAATTGCTGCACTCGCGTGGACTGTTTTCTTTTTAGAGTTCATGCTCTGACCCTTTGCTCGTTTATCTATTTGCTGTCGCTTCCATATCATTCTCCAAACGTTGTCAACTGATAAACAGTGATAACAATGGTTGGTTTTTATTGATAGGGAATTGGGGGGGGACATCTTCGGAAACCCGGGGACCAGTCCGTCGTGCCCGGACAAAATGAAGGTACGAGAGAAAGTTGATTGAGCGTGCATGGGATTGTGTTCGGCATTAAAATATTTTGCTTTTAAGAGATAGTAGCTCCATAGCGAATGCTCCGATTGGAGTATTTTTTTATAATCTGCCATTTAAAAAAAAAATATAAACTGAAAAGTATGTTTTCATAATTTTCATTTTCTATCTTAAAATGTGGAAAACTGTCACATTACGCATCTGCTGACTCCAGAATTTGACGTCATGGCTCATAAATGAGAAATCTGCAAAATGTTACTTTTGTTGGAAATTTTCTTAGAAACAAATTTAATACAGTCAACTTTGTTTTCCTTCCATGTTCATGCAAGGCCCCATTATTGTTTTAAGTTTAGGCTATATGTATGACGTCATCAACAAAATATTTTTACCTATCACGTTCATGCTCCTCATGGTTCTAATTATAAAAGTAAAAAAGTAAAGTCTACTCCAGTCAAGGATTGAAGAAGCCGATATGGCTTAATGGTGACAATTGATCCTTAGCAGCAGCCAATTTCTTTACGTCGCTGGCCCCTTAATGTATTATATTTTGCTTAGTGTTTTCAACACGACAAGAAACGCTATTTACCATGTAAACCAAAACGTGATGCAGCAATTAGAATTGTTTCATGTTTGTAGATTTTGTCAGCCAGAATCGAAGTTTTGATCGTATTTCACATTCTCAGTGGAATTTTGGCAGACAGTCTCCATGTCTCTCTGTCTGTCTGTCTGTCTGTTTTTTTTTTTGCAGGAGTGTACATCTGTCTGTCTGTCTGATTTAGGACAATGGCTATTTTTTATTCTTTCTGTGTGATCTTTTCTCAGTAATAATTGATTCGTTCATTGCTTCGCATACATACGGTTATCAGTACATGAACAGGGAAATAATTTAGAAAAAAATTTACTAGACAGCAGGTCTAGTAAAGTGTTTATGATCGATAATTTTTGGTAGATAAGCAGTACTAGTTAATGGACAACTTTACTAGTCCGCAATAATTTTTACCAGTGAATGTACTAGCAAACTAGTGCCAATTTCGAACCATGCACGAACGTTGTGTGTGTCATTGGGCGTTCGTACACGGTGACTTCGTACGTAGTCAGATCGAAATGAGTTGTGGGTCCATACAGACCAAGGAAGAAAGTACCCTGTTGTAGTATGAAGTAAAGTGTAGAACCCCCCCTCACCCCCAATAACTTGCCACTGAAGCACTTCACTGGTGCTCAGTCCTGTCTACAAACTCAGTACTAAATTACTGATTTCAATAGGAACTACATTTCTGTTCCGTCTCGATATGCACTAATATGTATGCGTGTACTTGTGCTTGTATGCTTGTGTACACCCGCTTGTGTATGTGCTTGCGCTTGTGATTGTGATTGCGATTGTGCGCGTTCGTCTGCGCGTGCGTGCGTGTGTGTGCGCGCGTGGATGTGTGCTTGTAATTGTGCTTGTTCTTTTGTTTGTTTTTGTGTTTGGGTGTGTGCGTGTGCGTGTTCGTGTGCTGTGCTTGTGTGCGTGTGTGATTGTGTGCGTGTATGTGCTTGTGCGTAAATATGTGTGCGTGGGGGCATGTGATCGTGTGCATGAGTGCTTGTGTGTGTGTGTTTTCTGTCTTATAATAAAAAGCAATGCAATGTAATACATGATTCGATAATTTATTGACCACTCTCCAAAGGAGCTTTTCATTGACACCTACAAACTACTTTCATTCTGACCACCTTTCTCTGCTTGTACTTAATACAGGAGAGTTGTCCGGGAGCCATTCACATGGCCTACATCCTGGCCAGGAAGGAATCTCCACTACTCATGTTCAGCGCCACCAAGATCAAGGACCAGCTTAATTTTGAGGTAAGGTCGGGCCTCCTGATTGATTACCAACATCCAATGACGGACAAGTACAAACTTAACAAATTTACGACAGCGTTACGTGGTACGTATGTACAAAGCACGTTTTTCGTCACCGAATGGTCAAAATGTTGTGGATTGACGAGGAGCCAGCAGAGATATTTAGAGGTTAAAGTACCTTTGCGCGTGCTTTGTCGCCGAATACATGAACGAGTTCAATGTATAATTAAACGAAAGAACATTGAACGAGTTCATGTATTCGCCGACAACGCACAAGCAATAGTGCTTCAACATATTTAATATTCAAGTTGAGTTCGCTGCAAGATATATACTGAAAAACACCAGACACAACACACGAGTTGAACTGAAGCAAGTGCAGCGCGTTGCGGCTCTCTTGCAGAGCACGGAAAATCGAATTTCATTCATGAAATGCTGCCAGTTGCTGAACTCGAGCAAAGCAACGTGAAAATAACTAAATTTGTCAAGGAAACAAAGCCACTCGATAAGAAGCATAACGCGTGGCTTTTCAGTGCATGGTCTAGTGCTCCCACATTTAGACTATGCAGACACTATCTGCATGGGGAGACCAGCCTGGTTCGAAATCGAAAATGGAACAGTTGCAGGCATTCCAAAATAGGTTTGCTAAGAAGATTGTAGGAGGCAAGCAGTCGTCTATCGAGGCCTTGGCATTATGCTTAAATGGGTTCCGCTGGCTGAGCGACGTTTTGAACATCGATGTATTACTGTTCAGAATGCAATCAAGGGAGATATTCCAGAACATTTCGATATTTTTTGATCTACTTTAAGTCAGTTGGAACAAAGCAGGTTCGACTTCTACTTTCTGCAAAAAGGAAATTTGTTGCGTTGCAAGTTGTTGAAGCGGGTGATCAGATAATACGCGCAACAGCACACTCCAACCTGCAACGTTGCGCGACAAGTTGGAGGAAAATGTTCGTATTACCGCACCTTAACACTAACAGACAAGTCTTTTGCCTTTGGCTGTGGATTGCTAAGCTGTACTCCAAAACTCTGTTAGCGCTATTGACCGATAGCTCCAAGAATTATTTTGTTTCCATGTTTACTCTTTCCTTTCCAAAATCTCCAACAACTTTGATCAAGGTCAAAGGGACCATCAAGAGCTAACATTTATGGACACGCATGAACAGTATTCGTCAATTATGCTGAGGAAGGAGCTGACCGGAACTAGCAAGTTTTCTTAGATGAACTGTTGAATTCTCCAAACTCGTTTCTTACGAATATATAGAGATTAGTAAGAGAATTTAGCCACACATCAATTGATGTGTTTGGGTTTAAGATGACATTAGAAGACATTAAATATCACACGACTAATTTTCTCGATTGGAATTTGAAGCAGTCTTGTTGTATTTGTCTTTAAAAAGAATGAATAATGATTATCATTAATACGAAATAATTACAACGAAAGAATGAGAGCACTTCACCAGATTGCATTGTATCAATATTTGACATTGTTCTTCAAAATGTTTAAATCAAAATTAGTTTTGTCGTTTTCCCATCCTGTGTTGAACCCGAGTCTCGCCCTACAGGGTATTTAGATATTTTTCTCACAATCAGAAGTATATTATATTTGAGTTTGGTCTTGATACAAATGCATTCATCTGTTGATGTTGTGAGAATTTGAATGAATTTCCATACCGCTCAGCTAAGGGTAGTTAATCATTCGGCAACATTTCTCTGGACCACACGTTGGTTATCAAGAGAATCTTGTTTCGAATCAGTGACTTTTTAGTTTTTTGCTCTAAACGAAACAGTAGCAGAGCCTGTATTATAAAAGAAATTCTGACGGCGGACAACACTTAAATGTTGGGTGGTTTTTTTCATTCAGATGTGAATAGACACAGTTCGTTTATTCCCAGCACTCGAGTGACTGCGTCACTGATTTAGGTGTTCAGTCATTCATGCTTGAAGTTCTTCAAGTCCAAATATAGATCAATTGCCATTGTGAATAGTTCATTCTAAAATAATCTCTGTATACTCACGTATTTAGTATCTATACCTTATGGGTCGTTGGAAGCCGTATTTGTTTATTTACAGTTTTAGCCTAATATCGCCCGTTATCGGACTAAATTAGTGCCTAGCGGAATATTTTTGGCTCCGACGGTAGTAAGGTTTGGAAGACAGAAAGAGAAACCATTTAAAGGTATCGTTGAATCTTTTGTTTAGTTTGACTTTGTTCGGTGCATTAATCATGCCAAGCTCCGTGACGTTTTAATCGCAACTGTATTGCAGTCTGTCAGGTCTGTGTTCGTGTTAAGCTGAAGCATAGTACTATTGTTGGCTGTTAAACGACAAGACTTCTTACGTCTGTAGTAGGATTAGGAGAGATCCTTGTTGTTCGTAATCCTTGTCTATTGATGGAGTATTTTGTAATTTAAACGAAGCGCTTTACTTCTAAGCATGACATATTTTGCCAGTCAAACATATCCAGCAAGCCTGAGCAATAACCTGTGGCGTGTATTTCTTGATCCACTGTGCAAATGATTGAACACTAATACTAGTAGAAACCTGGTGAAGTGTTGGATTCAGTTTTTCCAAGTTTCAAAATGACTCGAACTGTGGGAAAATATATCCTAGGGGGACGACTTTGCATTGCATCTTGGAGAACTTCTCTAAACTGTAGAGTCTGGGAGAGCTCATAAAAACTGTTCACTCCCGGTCTAGCTAAGGCCGCACTTTCACAGTATTTTTGAGAATTTTTTAAAAAATGCCAAATATTAGACTAGTTTAGAGGTACAGAGTATTACAGAGCTTTCACGTGAATGGTTAAAACATTTCACTGCCAGGTAAGACATAGTCAACATGGTACACTCACGTCGATGTTTATGTTTTGATTGGTTAACATTTTCCGGATACTAGGTTGTAGACCAGAAAGCTCTGGAGTAATATAGCTGAAACTGAGCTCTTTTATTTGTACAAAATGATCACATAATTCAGTCAAGCAAATATGCAGCGAATTCACATTTATTATGCAACTGAATGCACATGGGTATGAATTTCTAGACTTAAATATAGAACGAAGTAGGGTGATGTTGGGCAATTATGACCGATTTGAGTAATTACCGCCTAAGGCATAATATTCATTGCATTTTTTAGTATTTTTATCTGAGCCTTCCCTTTTTTGGATATATTGTTGATAATTCCTCAGTTGAAGTGTTGAATACAGTTAATACTGCCCGGATAAATCTTGAGTGGCGCAGAGTTGCAGAATGGGAAAATATTATTTCCAACCTCCCATTGTCCTATAATCTGAACATGAAAGAGGAAGTAGAATAGAGAGTTGACACTTTAACTTCCCCTCCTTTTCCTCCCCTGCCCCTCCCCCAATCCTCCTTTCCATCTCTCCAGTCTGCATGATATTTCATTCATATTATTCATTTAATTTATTTGTTTCGCCACATACATCAAGTCGTAATTA
The DNA here is from genome assembly GCA_026546655.1 of Epizoanthus illoricatus. NCBI lineage: Eukaryota > Metazoa > Cnidaria > Anthozoa > Zoantharia > Epizoanthidae > Epizoanthus > Epizoanthus illoricatus. The sequence continues at coordinate 910 of JANVCK010008792.1, read as the reverse complement.
TTATAGAATTCATAGACATAATTTACATGGTGATTAAGCCCAAAGGAGACCAACAGGACTTATGATGTTTGAGTTCCCTCATGACATTTTTTAACTGACTGGTTTAAATTAGAAATTACAGTGGTGCTGTGGCATAATGCGAAAGGAAAAAAAGAAAAGATTGCGTTAACACGCCAAATTCGGGAAAAGGTGAAAGAAATTGTAGCTTAACTTAGAGTACGGCAGTCTCAGTCCCACTTTTCAGTGGTCTAAAAATCACCGGACAGATGAAATATCAAGGGCGAGTTGACGCGCGAAAACCGTTTGGGAAACTACCGCTCTCGACTTTTTATCATTCTCCGCGATTTTGAGAGGAAAAAGAGAGGCTGGTCGCAGTCTATTGTAGTTGTTTAATATTTAAATACTCATTTTCACCCAAGATCAAGGTAACCATTGATACACGAGTCTCAGAAAGCTCTGCAATTGTTTTGCTAACCCATTGCAAGGCGGTTGTGAGACAGGCTTGAGTTTATAATCACGTATTGTCGAATGAGAGCGCTTTCCATGCATTTGTCAGGTCTGACCAGCCCGACCGGTCAGTTCTCAAATGAAACGTAATAACTATCGGAACTGGTTCGGTCCAGACTGGCCCTGCTCACGGATTAGATCCGCTCAGTTCTCCCGTTCCGGACGGCCAGAGTGCGGGAATTTGGTGAGTTTTGGCGGGAAAATGCTCTCGCGCGCCTTTACCTTTCCATATACAACGGCCAGAACCAGTTCTCTTGGGCCGACCAGACCCGACAGCGGATCTTTCTTTCTTTCTTTTCTTTATTGAATAGTATCAGTATAGGCGTGGCCTAATCTAGATACTGGGGGGGGGGGGTCAGCGGTGGAGAAATTAAATAGTGAAAAAGTGAATAAATATAATGAT
>JANVCK010008681.1:0-13677 GCA_026546655.1 Epizoanthus illoricatus | reverse complement strand
CCCCCCCCCCCCCCCCCCCCCCCCCCCCCCCTGTCCGGACCCTTGTAACATATTTTCATAAATATATTTAGCAATTGCCTAAAGTTAGAGAAAATCGGGATTTTAAATAATTCCATTACAGCCTTTAGGTTCTTTAATCTTAAAGTGACCTGTGCACAGAAATTGTTTAATTCAGGAATTTAATATTTAGAATAGTAAGAACACAGTGTCAAAGTAATGAAAGGAAAGCAGTTTAGAATGATGAGTCATAGTAAATGGACCAAAACATTCTAAATTTATGGTGATCTTGCTTGGGATCAAGTCACCTTAGCTCAAAATTATTAATAGATGACATTCAGCCAAATTTCACAAATACGATATAATGCGAATTTCAATTATTGGCCTGACACTGCTAGATAGATAGATAGATAGATAGATAACTTTATTAATGTGTCGAAACTTCTAGCGAGGTTGACTTCGCTAATCGGGGACACCTAATTACATCTTTAAAATACTAATCTCCTACAAAATAATTCTAAACAAATAATCTAAAAGATAAACTGAAATGAACAACAAATGATCGTACGTGGAATGGCATGGAGTAATTACATATGCTTTATAGTGATGGAAACTTTATGTTTAGGAATTAAGTTCATTGGACTCAAGCAAAGGCTATAACAACAACTAATTACACCGAATGAAGTTATATTCCGTCTTTAGACGCGGAAGGGATCTTTTTATTGCAAGTATTCAAAAGTAAAACCCTTTAGTACAATAATACACTAAATTATAATTCATTCATTCATTCATTCAATCAATCAATAAATTTAATACTTCTATTACCATCTCAGGAGAGGTGGTGTTACTTTTGTTTTAACGTTTTCATTGTAACTTTCTATTCTCATTTTATGCTTTTTTATTTTTGCTTTACTTTTAAGGTTTTAGCTTATAAAAGTTAACTCTCATATTAGTTACCCAAATTATTCATAATTAATCAATGATCAAAAACGGAGTACTCAAATCGATATTGGACAGCGTAGAAAATATAGTTTTCGGTCCTTTTTTCTTCTACAATGTTTCAGTCAAAGAAAGAAATATCGTTTAGCAAAATTACTTTGAACTCAAGTTAATGATCAAAAGTGGAATACTAAACCGCCTTTAGACTGCATAGGAAACTTAGAATGTACTTCGTTCTTCTACAATGTTTAGTGGAAACTCAAAAGGAAGAAAAAATATCGTTTAGTAAAATTACTTTGAACCCTAGCTAATGATCAAAAGCAGAATCCTAAACCGACTTTAGACTGCATAGGAAATTTAGAATGTACCTCGTTCTTCTACAATGTTTAGTGGAACCTCAAAAGGAAGAAAGAGATATCGTATAGTACTAACCTGTTTTGTGCTATACCCTATCTGCAAATTCGCCTTTCTTGTTCACACAACCCAGTATTGACGGTATCACAAACACTAACCAGTTCCTGCTAATTATGTCATTAAGTGTATCTTGCATAAGACTTTCACCACAAAGTACCATTTGTTCATGTTGTCCAATGAAAACCAAATGAAAGATATTGCAACGACAATACACAGACTCACTAAGTAATTTTTAGTGAGTACTATAAGTGGTTTAATTGTTTCTATCCGAAAATCGAGAAAATAAAACTATAAATAATGTCACATAAAATAAGGTTGTCATTTAGAATTATATCAAAGTGCTGTAGCATCCGCCCTAAACAAATAAACAGAAAATAACACAATTGATATTCTAATCATTCATTTGAAGCTAACTAATGGTTCAAGTAACAATATATTTGTAGTAGGTCAGCATCACAAACATTCCCGTTTCAAGACTCGTGTACCAATATCCTGACAGTTTAAAGAATGTTTGTCACAATATCAGATATTTTATTGGCAAAAGCTGTATACGGTGAAGAGCCTGACATACCATTGATGCACGCAAATAATAGCTCTATTATTATCGCTATTTCAAGAAAGGTTTTGCATTTGTGCATTCCTGGATACCCAGATCGAAAGGTACTGTAGTTGTTTTTCTGGCTGAGTAGGTGCGGTTATGGATGATATATCCACGTTTCCCCAAGGTTGGAATATCCTGATAACGCATTTGGACCAGAACCACAATTCATTTCGGTTTGTGAATGTGCAACAGAATAATACAGTACACGGAAGTACAATGCATGATTGCACAACGTCTAATTATAAGAGAATCTTTCTTTAAATAGTTGCATACTAAGGGTACTTTCCATTTGTCGAATCTGGTGGTCTGGCCGGCCCAGGCAAATGGAAAGGGGTAACTTTCACAACTGGTTTAGGTCGGACTGGTTCTGTTACTGGAGTAGAAATACTGTGCAATCCGTTTGTTCTGATGAAGAAGCTTTTACAGAAACACAGGGCACTGAACTGAGTGGCCAGACCGGCCAGACCCGACAAATGGAAAGCGCCCTAAGATTCTACAATTCATAAACAACATATAAGAAAGAACTTTCCATTACAAATTTGTGATCGACCTTTAATACAATATTCTTGTTGAAGAAATTTGGTTGAATAGAAAAGTTTCTCCCTTTTTCTTAACTCTGTTTTGTCATTTCATTACTATATCGTAAACTCGCACAGCGTTATGCGTAGTATTTTAAAGACTATTATTATCAGCACCATCATCATCACCATCATTATCATCATCAACAACATCACCACCATTATCATCATCACCAACATCACCACCATTATCATCATCACATCATCATCATCATCACCATCATCATCGCCATCCTCATTATAAACATCATCACCATCATTATCATCATCAAGAATATCACCACCACCACCATCATCACCACATCATTTTTACCATCATCATCATCACCATCATCAACAACATTATCATCATCACCATTGTTGTTATTATTATTATTATTGTCTTCCAGCTGAACGATAATTTCTCGATAATTGTGCCATATGGAACAGCACAATTACAATCAAACCGCTAGACTAAGTGTGGTAAAACTTACTGTCGCGATGCGAACCAGGTATTTGCAGTTTTTCACACCACGTGACTACTTGTTTAATTTTCGTCTGCAAATCGTCTGACTAAAGGCTGACTCCAATAAAATATTTTAGTTTTAGCACGATCTGTAGAAGGTCAAGTGTAAGCTTTTAAGAATTGTACAATAGTTTGGTTGCTAATTATGTGCCTTCTGAACTGAAATAAGGACGCTAGAACGCTAAGATATGAGATACCTCCATGCGAACAGTTAATTACTCTCGCTGTTGTAGTATATTTTTGAAGATACTTATACTGATCACATGAACATTTCTCTTATCCTAGCTTATCAGATAAATATGTATCAACCAGAAGTGTTTTGAAGATTCTTTAGTTATTACTGAAATTTCTGACATTTGAATAATTTGTTATCGATTCGAGTAAACATACAGAAACCAACATTGGTTCTACCCATACAAGGAAGACGTGTGCAGCCTATTGACAATTCACATAACACTCTCTCTAATGCATACAGGATGTTGTATATTCAAGATAGAGTAGCAGTTGGCATTGGCTTATCTTCATACAATTTTCAGTGGAAACGCATGCAAAGGAATATCATTTAGTACTAACCCGTTTGTCCGCTTTCCTTATTCATACAACGCAGCATTAGAAACAGGAACGAGCTCCTGTTGTTGTTCCTGCTATAATTATGTCACTAAGTGCATCTTGCATAAGGCCTTAACCACAAAGTGCCGTTTGTTCAATCATGCACGGTCGGTTAAATAGGGGAAGAAAACACTTAGCAATGTCACAAGCGATGAAACAGTCTTTATAAAGAAGTATGCAATACTCGATTCAGTCTCAAATTGATGGTTGGATTGACGCATAGTTAATTACACAGAAAGGTTCTATTGGCTCAAACAGTATGTAAGCGAATAGCAGTTTTTAAGTTATAGATGAGAGAATGCTCTTGTTTTTGTATTTGCTCCACCGACTGCAAAGGAGTCTGCTGATCGACGGATTTTGCTCAGTATATTTTTATTCGGATTGGAAAGATAATTACTGCGAATTTCAGCCGGGATGATGCTGCTACAGCGGGTTCTGCTTCGTATGATCTTTTTAAGACCGATTTCGGATTTGAGCTAAACATTATTGCGGATGAAGCGTTGCGATATCGTATTTAAGGGAAACCAAGGCTATAACCACTTTTGCTTTCAAATATAATTTAGTGTAATTATCCTCGTCTTTATATTGGCCGTTTAAAATCATGCTAATGATCCAGTACTTTTCCCGTTTCGACTTCCCCTGGTGCCACCATCTTAAAATGTGACGTAGCTGTGCCCAGTCCCCCCGCTCTCGGTTAGATTGCACGAAGAGTGGGGCCTGGTACTGTGCACATCTGCGTCACATAACAAGATGGCGGCGCGCGGAAAATTGAAAAATTTTGAAATAGGCAAATTGAATTGCTTGGGGTCGCTCTGTAAGCAAAACTATTGATTTTAAACTGTCAACCCGTACTAAGGTTTTAGTTGCGAACGAGGCCGCAGATGATCGACACATTTTGTGAATAACATTTGCTAAAAATGTTGCGACCTGCCTGTTGTTGTAAATATGTAAAAATGAGCCCGGTCTACCGCAAGCGCTGTCCTGTATCGAGCGAAGTCATGTATAATAGGTGCCAGGTGTTACTGAGTCTAAAACCGCGAGGCATCTCATGTATCACATCATAAAATATATCGGCCTCATTTTCGCTGTCTACGCTAACTTACAGGCAGGTAGCAATATTTTCAGCATATTCTTTTGACCAAAGACGAATCCATATGTGCCTCCTCCCCTCCCCCCCCCGCCCTCCAACACATACACACATCGTCCCCAGTACTTAATTCCATCACGCCGAACATAAGGAGCCTTAACCAGGGTACCGAGTAGGTAGGTAAAGTTAATCTTTAAACGCGTGGGGGCCGAAACGACTGAAATTTGCCAGACCTTGTTTCCTCCTCGCCCAAATATTTTTGTCTCGAAAATTCAAAAACGAGCTCTGGGAACGAGATCATACAGAAAGAGCGTTATGTGAACCAACAGTAAAACCACCACCGCAACAAAATCAAGCAGAATATTGCAACGGTTATACTGTAAAGTTTCAGTTTCTTTTATTTCTACGGCTAAATGACAGCTTTAGATCTTATTAAAGGCTGCTACATCTACACTCTGAACCTGTGGGTAGATGGAGAAACAATAGCAATTAATGTTGGTTTGATGAAATGCAGGCTCCCAGGAAACGACAGAGCATGCATGTAAACTGTATGGACATTTCCGGATATGGGAAATCGTGTACGTTTCGGTTTACAGTTCGCCCAAACTGCTAAACTGCTATGAGTATACCGTTATCGAATTCGTCAATGAGATAGAGAAATCGTTTGTTATAATACAACACCTCTAGCAGTCATAAACTGAATGACATGTGTGTAAAAAATTACATTCACATTAAAGCCACGTATTGCATAGCATGCTTAAATGACCGCTCAGTCCAGTCTAGAGTCCAAGCGATATAGAGTGATTTCACTAAACTGGTGAAACAATCTCTAACAGTCAGTTTCTAGTAGACTAAAACCAACAAAAGAAAACAAAAGATTTAGAGCGTAATAAAGTTAACTACTCTAGGATCTTCTTCACGGGTTACGCAAAATCACTCTATACCATACATGCAAGTAAAGAACTACTGAATAGTCAGAAAAAATAGATACATTTTGTAGCTGGTCAATCTTAAATGCAGTCGCTTCCACAAAAGCCGAAAAAATCAGATTCAACAAGCGTTCTTATAATATTGACATTTATCACTCATGGCGTCCTGTTTGCATCAAGTGCATCACATTAAAAACGGTGTAAGGATCCATGGAACCCAATGGTTCACACTTAAGGGTTTGGTCAAGAGTTATGTTGTCCGAGTGGCCCAAGTTTGTCCCCTGGGTAAACTGGATCTAACATGATTCACCGTGAACTCAGAATTCCCAATATATACATGCTCACGATAGATTTTTAAACTTTTGTAACAACTTTTATTATCAAGAAAGGGTGGGATTGGAATGTCAAGACGCCAATAATTAAGTTTATCCTGTTGAGTCTGTCAATGTTGCGTTATTTCCATTACTGTATATTCAGCACACAAATTTTTCGCAAACTTTTCAAAGTGCATATCAAGTGTTACAAAAGTGAAAGAACTCAGAGGACTTACATAATCTTCAAAAGCTGTTATTTGCTCCTCCAGAAAGTCAGTTCCCACTTTGTCATCCTCAACGACACAGCTGATCTGCAGTTTCTTTACTCCATACGCCACGGGGACCAGTTTAGCTGACGGCAGCAACCAACAATGAGTCATTACACACACGCATGCTAACTGACTAACACTACACAACACATTGCGGACTCATGAATAATACGTACAATTGTACTTAAGTCTACCTTTATTAACTATTAATTTGCGTAGGAACAAGATAAACTGACGTTATAAAATTTACACACCACACAAAATGAACCTGCGGAACAAATTTGAGCCATTTCACAGCTACATGTAGAAATCAACTGTGAAGGCCTACATGTATTCCATGCGTGTGGTGTTAAGTGTGACCTGATTAGTTCGTCCTATAGAAAAGGCTCTAGTTTGAGCTGGAATGACATATGCCATGTAAAAAAGCATATATATGTACGATATAATATTGTTTCTGAAAATAATCATTCTTGCATAGTGTCTGGTCCCAGAAAAGAACTGTGGAACAATTACACAGACACTTACATGCTCCCCAGAGAAGTCCATCAGTAGCAACTGTTCGTACATGTTTTTCCAATTCTGCCATATCTACAAAACCAAAGTTAAACAAGTGTTATGGCTTTTGAAATATAATTACCATGTGGCATATCATGTTCTAGCAGCTGAGCTGTTTTGTACAGTTGATCACAGTCGATCTTGCTAGATCATGGTCAATCTTAGTCGCCCATTGCCGATCAAAATATCATCAACTGCAATTTACAAATGAAAACATTAATGGTGCCCATTTTTCACTTGCGAAACTCATGGATATAGTTTCATAGTTGTCCACAAGAAGTAACAATCATAAACAAATCCCTTATTTGGATTGTTCTGACAACTGACCAACGTTTTACCATACAATTGCAATTCTTTGTAATATCATGACCGTAACACACACAAAGAAACAAACTTCATTTCATATTTTAGTCAATGCCTTATGTAGTTCTTACCAACAGTCTGGACAGCTAGAAATGTTTATGTGCAAAACGAGTCTTAGGTTTTATCACCAAAGCTGCAATCATAATTTAGTCAACACATGTATACAAAACCAGTAATGCGAGTTCCTGTGATCAGATCAGAATGATTTCTTGCAAAGAACGCTGTCGCACAAGTTTCTACCATCAACCAACTGCATGCAACGTTTTACAAACAAAACCACGTTTATACCATAAGGTCAGTATTTTATATATAAAACCAGTCGTACCTGTTTCATCGTCCCACTGTATACATGTATCCCACAGCAGCAGTGATTGGCAGTATGAGAAAATATAATTAAATAAAAACACTTTAGGTACTGCTAATTCAACATTGATTACCATTAGTTACACACTTCAGGAGTGAGGTAGTGTGAAGGCTAATTAAAACAACACTTTCATGTTTCGAAGCAATTGTGTGCATCCATCTTATCCTGTTCCCTCAAAATTTTTAAAATAATGGAAATTGTCGAGTCCTCAGCTTGTACGCAATACCAAAGGTTTAGAAGTGCTATTGAATTCTTTAAGAGTGCTACATGTATGCACTAGTCAGGCTGGGCCAGACCAAGCAGTCATTTCTGAAATAGAACATGATAACCATCGGAACTGGCTCCGGCCAGACCGGCCCTGCTACTGGACGAGCACTGCTCACTGAATTCTCCCATTCTGGAGTGCAAATTTGGGGAGTTTTGACAGGAATGAATGTTTGTGAGCACCTCTAGTGGCGTTCTGGCTTTTAGATTAACAATGTCCAGAACCAGTTCTCTTTGGTTTGCCAGACCAGACCAGATTAATGAAAAGCCCTCTATACCTCACTGTACAATAAGGTGTTGTTACGGGTTTCTGTCAAGCAGCTAAAGAGTTACAGTTTTATGAACACAGCACAGCAAGGGTGACTGTAAATATCTGCAATGGGAGAAAATCGGCTCTACAGTTGGGTGTACAGCTTCTACTTCATGGGCACAAACTTTCCCCCTAAAATGTAGTCACAATTTACAGTGTGGACTATAAGCGGGTATTCATGGTAAAATGCAAACTTGTTTGTACTCACAGGCTTGATATCAAGAAGAATACTTGATTTAGCAATAACGCCAGGTTCTGAAAAAAAAAAACATTACTGTAGTTCAACAAGATGTTGCAAGCTGACATACCAAAATATATTATTATTCTTCAGCCTCAAAACAGTTTTCCCATAACAAGAAGTGCCACATGGGGTCATTTTGACTCCCCAAGAATTTGGATGGCGTTAATTAAAGCTTGCCATTTGGCATAGGATGAGTCCCACATGTACTCCTGGTGATTCGTTTGCATTATACATGTAATTATTATCTTAATTTCCTCTTGTTGCTATCATAACAGACGAAACCATTTAATTTAATTAAGCTACATGTACATGTACAGCTGCTGAAACAATGTTTTATTTGCATTATAAAACCAAAAAAAAGCTAGGTTTCAGGGTTTCAGAGCAATTATCCCAAGTAGTGTTCAGAAGCAACCCATTATCAAATGTTATCAACTATAATTTTAACATCTTACTCTTGGATTTCTTTGCATGATATGCTTCCAATGACTCCTTCTTTCTCTTCTCTTCTTCTTCATCATCTTCCTCCTAGCATTGAAACACAAATAAAATGAATTTCTAACACCAGCCTAATTATTGGTTGCAACTGACGTCAAAGTAGCCATGGAGTAAACCGTAGTTGAAAAAGGTAAACTGGATTTTAGAGATGTGTACATTTATACATGTGTATATATTATATACTATCATAAAATCATAAGGGGTTTGTAGAATTAGCACAAGTCTATATTGAAACAAAATAGTTAATAAAGAAACCTGAAAAATGGAAAATGCTTGGGAACCTTCCCAAAAGCAAGAAAAACATATGATAAGTGCTTACTATAAATAGGGAGCACACATAACGAGGATTGTATTGGTATATACAGTTTATAGGCCAGTTTTTCTTTTTTAAGGACTACTTTAAATGACCAAGAAAATTCCCTCATGGCTGCTACTGAGGGTACTCTTCAAAATAATGTGAGTGACTTGTCCCTGACTCAGCTTCAATTAACGCTTGCCTGGGGCAAGTAAAATGGTGATGCATTGGGCAACTAAATTTGTTGCACCTCAAATTTCAGTAAAATAAATTACCAATGTTTGAACACAGCTGCCCATCTGCCTTAATTAGCAGAAAGAAACATACATGTATGTCAGAATAACAATACTTGCATGTACCTCCTCTGATCCGAAGAGATCAACATCATCATCGTCGTCGTCATCATCATCATCAACAGCTGTTTTAGCCTGCATGTATTGTGGAAGCATACATGCACATGTAGTCAAACACAATCAGTTTAATTAATTCTTATTGCACAGAACTAACTTAACCCTCTCTCTCAGGTGCTATTTTGATCCCCCTTCCCTCTCAAGAGGGGGTGGGGTAGGGTGGGCAGTCGATGTGACCCCCCTCCTTAATTCTGCCAATTTACATGAAACTCTGCACTGATCATTAATCAATAAAATAATCAACTTTAATTCTGAGTACATTTGCATAAGTGATTTGTAAGTTGACCTTGACCCAAGGTCACAGAAAAATGCAACATGTTAAACCCCTTTTACAAGCAGACAATAATTCAGAATGCAAGTAAACTTTACAATGAATATATAATTATATATAATTTAATATAATTATATATTATTGCTATAATTAAATTATAAATTATTATAATTGTTTTTATTATTGTTATAAGTTTGTGTTAGTGTTATAAATTGTTATTGTTGTTATTGTTAGAATTATTATTGTTGCTGGTGTTATAAATTGTTGTTATTATTGTTTTTGTTATTATTATTGTTATTATTATTGTTACAAATTGTTATTATCAAATTGTTTGTTGTTATGTTATTACATTGTTGTTATAAATTGTTATTACTGTTGTTGTAACTGTTATAATTGTTATAAACTTATTACTGTTGTTGTTATTATTGTTGTTGTTATTATTGTTGTTATAAATTGTTATTATAATTGTTGTTATTGGTATAAATTGTTGTTATTGTTATTGTTATTACCTGAGCTTGTGATACAGCAGCAACAGCTCCACTGTCACCTGAATTGAAGAGAATATTGTGTTTAAGAATGTCAGCTGACACAACAGTTATAGATCTTACCAAGTACATGCAATAATTAAAATTACATTCTATAGGTGCTTTCCTAATATTTGACCCTCTCTTTAACATCCTTATGTGTGTTAAGGAGCAGGTCAAAACACACACCTTATCGAGGGACCCATTTGGGAGTAGGGGGTATGTAGGGGCTGCCGTACTTTGTCTCCTCTGAGTTAAAACTCAGTATTTGAAAAATTTTGCTTTGAATATCTCTGAAACTAAAAGGCAAAATCTGGAAAGAAATACACATGTTCTTTCTGGTTTGTCTTTCGCTATTATTTTATTTTTTGTACTAAAATTGTCAGTAGCTCCTCCCTAAATGAAAATTATAGGTGGTCGAAAATGGGGGTTGGGGTGGAAACAATTGCTGAAAGAGCTCTGTGTCTGGTGACAAAGGTAGGTCCCTATCTAGGGTATCTGTTTTCATCTGTTCCCTTGGCATCATCAGTTAATTACAGGTACTGTTAGTATTTCCTCCTGCCTGGGGTCCTATTTTTTCAGTGCTTCTGGACTGGGGGCTTATTAGACACTAGGGGCTTAATAAATTTTCATGTTCTTTTGAAATTAATAATAGTCTTTATTCATAATGTCGACAGCTGGCAATGTCTTTCAACTGCCTGCCAAGACAAAAAGATCAGAAAGTTCAGCAATTTCAAATAAACACAATGACTAATTTATATACAATACCTCCTGGTAGGGTTAGGGGCTTAATAGAGCTAGGCTGGGAGATTATTTAATTTTTGGCACCTCAGACTAGGGGCTTATTAGGAGGGGCTAAATAGAGGAAATATGGTATTACCACTGATCTAGAATGTTTTGCCATGGATGTCTATAATGTATCTTTTGGTAATTACAGTATCAGCCTGCCATCTGAACACCTGAAAAGTACCTTAAACAATTTTAAAATATTAAAAAATGACTACATGTCAGTAAGATCTGCATGACTGTGTGATTACCAAGCAAAAACCCCGAATTAAATTAGATTGCCAAAAACTTACATTCTTTTAACAAGTGTTAATCAAGAATATGGCTGCCACAACAATAACTGTATGTGACACTGTGTACCTACTGTACAAAATGATAATCAAAATGTTCACAGTACTAGGAAAGTCTGAAAGTTCAAAGTGATAGCAGTTTCCAGGAATGGCATTAGTAAATGTCTTGGGGGAATTGGGGTGGGGAATTTCCTCCCTTCCCCCAGCCCTGAAAATACTTGTACCTCCTTCAAGTTTGGCTACTCGTGTCTCCAGTCTCTGCAGCTGTGCTTTCATTTCTTCTGTCACTATAATCACAAGAATGTCATTGATAAGAAACTGAAATTAAATATGTTTCCCTTCATACACACTTACTACAGTGTAGATAGTGGCCCAAACCAGACAGACTTGAACTTATCTTCTGTAGACAGGGCAACAGTGTAACTATATATCGCTATAAAATGTTCTAAACACCCTTAATCCCATGCGTGATTCATCTAGATAATAAGAAATGGCTATGAAATTTTAGTAGGGGTATTTCTAGTAACATTAAACAGCAGTACAGCAAAACAATAGGTTCCAGCATCCCTTGCTCTATCCCAAACTTTTAAATACCACTGCAGCTTAATTCAAAATCATCATCTGCCACTAACATCAGAACATTTGGGTTTGTCTAAAACAACTGAAACTGGTCATCAGGCAACTTAAATTCAACTATGTGGAAAATGCCTCAGACAACTAAGATAAATTAATATTTAAGACTACATGTATCTGGTCTCAGGGCTAGGCAAATAACCCTGGCCAATTCAATGGGCTTGAGCTCTGAATCAATTTAGAACTGTCGGTCTGTGAACACGTAAGTATAGGTGTTCATGTATGCATACATGTGGTATGCTGCGGCACAAACAGGAATTACACAGGGGAAGGGAGGGGGGTTCCAAATGAGAGAGAGAGGGTTCTTAGAATCTGATTTTATTTTAGTATTTCCAGTGTTTTGTATCAAGGTGTTGGGGAAGGGTAGGGCCAGGGGGAGGAGGGAAATGGAGGGGGGGGGTCCCTACTTCATACATGTATGATACATGTACTGCCGTGGTGTGATCTGTTACTCTGACTCAATTACTCATTTGACATTCAATATAATATAGTTCATACACTGATTATTATAAAACTTGATATCTGTACAGATGTGTGACATGTACCTTTCTTCAGCTGAGTGTTTTCCTGCTCCAGTGCATCAACTCGCTTCTGCAAATCTGATGACTGACTGCCTGATGAAGCCTGTTCAGTTGGAAAATATCACAAAAGTTCTATTTTGTTAAAACAAGTATAAACCTAGTCCAATGTAATTCAATTTTTAAAATCAAAATGAATAACCTTTGTAAAATACATGTACACAGCAAACACAATGTGTTGATGCTGACTTGATCAGCATAATTTTTGAATCAGTGGGACCACAAATAATTTTATTAAATTATGTTTTTGAAAAGCAAATTATGATTAAACTGCTGGTTAGGTACATCTTCCTTGGAACCAGCCCTCCCTAAATGTTTTGCTAACTTTCATGAATAAGGAATTAAAATATACTTATTAAATAACAGTAACATGGAACTGGGGGAGGACTTTCAGAGTGGGTCAAAGAACAAGTGTAAAATCATAATGTACATGAGATTCCAATTTGAGTGGCCACACTACATGTACTTTGTGACTACGTGTGTTGATAAAGCTCAGTAAATAGCTCACATACTGCAGACTTGAATGTGACTTGCAGTCCTACCTTAAAGGTACGGTTATTAGGGAGTATAATGTTCAATCACCAAACAGAATGACATGGCAATAGAATAATTCAGTTCAACTTATTATTTCAGTAACCTATGTACAAGGCCAAAACATATTAATTTTATGCACCTTGTTACATGCACAACACAGAAAACATCAAACTTCATACACATTCATCATTGTAGTATATTGACAGTAGGGCTTCCAGTGAGACCATGATGCAATGCGGGCATTGCCCGAATCCGTTGGATCACGCTCTGCCTGCATTTGTGTTGGGGGCGTTGTTCCCGGAAGAAATGAAGCTTGATCAAAATGGCGGATGAAGAAGTCTGTTGAATGAAAGTGATGTAACGGGTACTCAAACTTAATGTTTTGGAATAAAATTTCGGCTACCTATGTAGTGATAAATGAGCAACTACTTCTGTTTTTAATTTATCCCCACAGGTGAGAAATAGCGAAGATTTCAGCTTGTAAAGTTCGAAGATGAAGGCAAAGTTCCACAAGATAGTAAG
>JANVCK010008570.1:0-13678 GCA_026546655.1 Epizoanthus illoricatus | reverse complement strand
GTCCCTTACTAAAACCGTAGATGAATCATAATGTTAATGAAAAGGTTTCTAATTATTGTGTTATAAAGATTTATATGGACGCTTCCTCAGACTTTCAGTTCTTTCCTCGTTATTCTCGCTTCCATATCTCCTCTTCGCTTCTTTCCTCTCCGATGTTTTCTGACACACTTCCTGCTCCACGTGCGCTTTGACTGTTGATTTCTTTTTCCGTTCGAAATAACACACTCCACAGCTCCACCAAAACTCCTCTTCGGCCGCTCTGAAACCGTTAGCACGCCTGCGTTCACCTTCGACAGTTGCCTTCCTGCTGACGAGTTTGAGCATGCCCGTCACATCGGGTTGTTCAATGGCGCAGCAAAAGCGGCAGTCTGTATTATAGTGTTGGGCAACCTGTGGAGAAAGTGTTGGACATCTTTAGCAGTTGTGGAGATTTTGACAGGCATGACCTATTTTCTAATCTTCTCGGATTATATATAGTCGTCAGTCAACATTTTAAAATCTGATGTAAAATGTGGTGTCCGTTAGAATGTATTCATCAATACCTTAATATATTTCAATGTCGCATTTTGTGTTTTTCCCTATGTTTTGGGAGGTTGTTACACCTCACTCGGGACTCAAAGGGTTAGTAATACGGCTTATTAAAAGCTTTCATTTGAATGGTCGCACTTTCTTGTGTCAATATGAAGCACTCTCAGGATTCAAAGAGTTGAAAGTATTCCTGAAGAGCTTTCATTTGAATGGTCAAACTTGAGAAGTTATGACATCTTACTACTTAATTCCTGCTTCATTTTAAAAAGGGCGCGTTCAGGATCCGGAGTCAAGGGAAAAGGTGGAGTGATTCCTTTGGTCCGTTAGTTTTGTTACACTTTTACTGTCTCAATAAAAACAACATTAGGAAAAATACTCACAGCAAATTTGTCTAGCTTGGAATTGTGGCAAAAGGTAACCCTCCCTATTGTCTGCGGCGCTGCTGTATCCTGTGTGTTGAATCTATTTAGCTTTGCGCTGCTGTCATTGTTCAGCTCTATGGACTGCTGGTATTCGTGTGCAAATCTTTCTGACGTTTCTTCAAACATTTGGCCTCTTTCTACAAACAGAAATAAAGTAACAGTTAAACAGATAGACAGACAGACAGACAGATAGAGATATGAATAGATGGATGGAAGGGTGGGATGGATGGATGAACGGATGGAGAAGATGGATGCGTGGATGGATGCATGAATGGATACATGGATACGTTGATGCATCGGTGCATAGATGCATGGATGCATGAATGCATGAATGCGTAGATGGATGGATGGATGAATGCATGGATGAATGTACGCACAGTTGAATACATACATAGATGAAAGGGATTGATGGATGGATGATGGATGGATAAATGAATGAAAATTAATTAATTAATTAATTAATTAATTAATTAATTAATTAATTAATTAATGGCTGGATGGATGGATGGATGAATGACTGAATATTTAACTATATCAGTGTCATGGTTTCCCTCTACAGCCGCCGGTCTGGGGACATCGTTGCAGGAGCCGGTAATTACCTGTATTTGAAACAATCCTACCATGCAATACGGGGATGCCACTGCTGGAAGGCGAGGATGACCGTGTACTGTCACTCGACTCACTTCCTGTCCACTGCGTTATTCTCTGAGACAATGTGACATCTGCAATATTACATAGGTATGATGATAACAAAAGCTTAGCAGTGTCCCGAAGTTGGAATATTAACGATCTTCTGAGCAAATCACATGAACGTCTATATATCAGTATAAAATATTAATATGCGAAATGCAAAAAATATATGCGATTCTTAGATATTCACATACCAAAATGTAAAAAAAAACTTAGATTTGAAGGTTCAACTATAGCTCTAGTACGATATTTGGAAAATAGTATCTTTCCACGTCTGTAATTGAATTTTATCAAAAAATGTATACGAAAACATACAATCAATTTACCATGTTAACGTGATCTGTCAACGGTAGTCGCGACAGATATGTTTTGCGTTATAAGTGATAAATTTACAATTATGTCACACCTTCGCCACAGACGCTCCCTGATTTCCCACTGCGTTTCGTCCGAATTTGAAATGACTTGGAGTTAAATCTTCTCGTTGTGCCATCTATGAACTCAATCACCACAATCAATTCCCATTTATTCCTTTCCTCCACTTCAGCCTTTTCCAACCAGTACACCATATCTCCTGACGGCGTTTGATATACAGAGTTCAAGTCTACAGTGAAATAAGTTGTCTTTGGTTCATGATTATCGAATGCCACTTCCAATTCCACTGGTCCTATTAGATGAGTAGGCAAGCAAATAATATGAAAAAATATTTTAAGATATGAGCACCTATTCTACCGGAGCAGTAGTAGTCTATGAGTTTGCCAATACACGTAATAGCTTCACCCTGAACCACTGAAAAATCACAATTCACTTAAGCTACACCACATGATGTGCGCCTGTCAAACAAGAGAAGTAGATAGTAATCTGTTATTGTATATCATCATCATCATCATCATCATCATCATCATCTCCATCATCATCATCGCTGTTGTCTTCATCAGGACTTGTGCCAATTCATTTTGTGGGGGATGGAGAAGGGATGCTTATTGTTTTTCTCGGCGTTTGAGATGGCTTATAAGTGATTTATTTTTGAGGGGTATTTGTGGGGGACGTTTGGGATATTTACTGTAAAAAACTACTATATGCACCCACCTATTGTATCATGTGTTCTTTTGGCCGCCTTTCGACACCTTTGCACGTAACACTTGATGCAGCGAATCTGCGCCTGTGCTATGACTGACATGTTGACTTTGGAATTCACAAGACGGTGTTCAAAGCCTATTCTAGTCTTCCTAGTCTTTTTTTGGTAAGCCTCTCTCAAATTGTTTATGTCCAACACAACTGAAATGTTGTTATCGTCTTCGAACTCACGATCTAGCAGCGACGGAGTTGTTACACGACTTAATAATTCAGGAAGGGGAAGAAGCTTCCGTCTCGGAGAAATCTTTCCAGGAACAAGAACAGCTTGCAATTGGTTTTCTGTAACTTGTAACACTGTAGGGGAATTAATCAAAGGGGTCTCCCTTTGGCTAATAATGGACTCAATGGTACTTGTTTCACTACAAAGTGACACAGTGTCTAGGTCAGGTGGAGATCTAGGATAATTCTGAGGAGAGTGATTAATTATGGAAATGTCGAGATGAGGATCTTGATAAAAGTTGTTCAGTGGTGACGCCGGTTGACTCTTCAGTAGTGAACTACCATTCTGTGGACTAGCTGTCGCTTCCATCGTCTCTTTCTTCAATAAATCTTCACTCTGAAACGGATTTGTTACTTGATTCAAGCACTTCAGAGTAGAAATGTGAGGAGGACTAACTGATGGCTGCACAGCTTCTCTTATTCTGTCTTTGGGAACAGGAGCTTTTCTCTGTGCATCAGCTGGTTCATTGAAGCAGTCAGAAAACATGGCACCGAGAAAAGAATGCTCCCCGAGTGGTTCTGGAGATGGAAGGAGAGACATTCACAAGTTTATTAAAAATGGTAATTAACCTAGAACGTTTCATGAGCCTTTTTGTTATGGTGAGTTGTGGTGAACAGGATTTTGGAAGTACATGCAGGTCCAATGGGATGCAAAGAATATTAAGTAATCATCTCTATCAGGAGACCATTGGTACAATTTCTGCAAACAAACACTACAAACCATACAATACAATTCAACGCAATGAAACGCGACGCAATGCCACACCCACCAAAAAACAGAACAGTATAGTACAGCACAGGAAAGAACAGTACAGCAAAGAACAGCGCAGCACTGCACGGCACAGCACAGCACAACACAGTTCAACTCAAAACCGCACATATACTTGGTTGCGTCCGCGGATCTAACGAATCATCCTGTTGGTCTAGATTATACTTATTTCTGCTCATCAACTTACAGATATCAATTTCAATGTGATAAATACAAAAAGATGAGTACAGGGTGTCCTCGTACTCGTAGTGTAAAACCAAACTAGAGGATACCTTGCATTTACAACAAGAAAAAAAATAAAGTCTAAACAATTGCTTACTAAGGACTTGTAAAAGTATATGTAATGATTCGATATAGGTACATGAATAAAGTGAAGGATATGTAACGAATAAATTGTATTAAATAAAAAAGAACACAAATGTTAAACAAAAAGGGTTGAATTTCATAATTTTTATCTGCAGTGAACGTGATTGATCTTCTGCCATACTGGTTAATTTTTCCTTTTCTAATGTTTTTATTTTAAACTTGTCGAGTTTGATGAAGACTAGATAAAAAAATATAGGTAGATAGATACAACACTCTGGTAACGTAGTAAAAAAATCATAGGGTGGTATAGTGCTGATCTACTTCGAACGTATAGACCTCTGCAGCTTACGCACAAGCTGCAACGATTACAAGCTAGTTGCTATATTGTGGACTAGTGCCTGGAAATCTATAGAAGCCGAGAAAGATAGATTTAGAACTCTAGAAGAGATTCAGATAGATTAGAACTCTAGAAGAGATTTAGATAGATTTCGAATAGAGAATATTTATATAGATTTAGAAATCTAGACATCGACTAAATAAAGGTTAGATAAGTTAGAAATCTAGAGAATATTTAGATAGTTAAAGATAGATAGTTTAGAGAAGATTTGAAATTAACTGTATAGATGGACTTTTGAAAAGAATATACCCAGAGTTATAATTGGGTCAATAATAATATAATATGTCAATAAATTAATATAATTGACAACTGCTAATAAATATACTTCTATTTAATTTCAAAAATTGTTTCATGTAATAGTGTCATTTAATGATGTTAATATATATTTTGCGAATGATCCTAATAGTATTGTGTCGTCAAATAGTGGATGTGGAGCTGACTTTTACAAAGGAGTGTTGGCCCTTCCTCACAGCAACAACATAAATGTGTATTGTTACAAAGAGTAGTCTTCCTGAGTTCACTATAAAAATACTTAGGCTTTCATCTGTTGAAAAGGAGAACAAGTATAGAGACTAAGACTGATAAAATTAGTCAATGATCTCAGTTACCAAACATGCGAGACTGTATTACAGAAAGTCATAGTTTGGATGGCAAAAACGGTATATCCAACAAAATGGAAATCCGCAAGGTGACAGCATTTCCTTCGGACATCCGGTGTTTTTGAATCAGTTGAAATTATATAATGTTTTCAGAACATGTGAACTTCAATATATATTCTTGATGCACTAGCACTGTCAATTTGAGGTAAATGTTACTTGTTGTCATTTGTTCTATGTATGGTAATCGTTCTATATAAGTTGTTATACCTTTGTCAAAACTGAAGTGGAGTGCTGACTTTCTTCCACTCTATCACAAAAAGAAAGTACAGACGTCCACTTATTTGTTTGCCTGACTTGCCACGTGGAAGAAATATGGACCAGCTTACAACAGGAGTAGGATAAAGCAAGTACTGATAAGTTTGTCCATGATCAGATTATTTTATTACAACTAACTATACTTAGAAACAATATTTACGTCAAACAAATATAATTGTACTGATATAAATATAACAGAGACGTTTCAAAAATAAAACAAAACTGTAGTTTTGCTAGTTTTACTACTATATTCTGGCCTGTAGTTACTGGTGTCGCCAGGTTGCAAGTTAATTCTTCTGCTGGTAAAATGTGTGAAACATACAAGTATAAACGGAAAGACTTTTTGCTTTGTGAACCACCATGAATCCTATACCCCATAGTGGGTCAGTTGCGCTTTGTAAATGCCAGCTGTGAATCGCACCCACAGTGTTGGATATGCTACTTGACCTATATTATTGCTTAGATATTTCTATTATAACTTGGCCTGACAAAACCTAAGAAGCATCCGTTGAATGTATGTATGTGTGATGTCCTTATTTGAATGTAAGTGCACAGTACCAGGGGAAGTACCAAACGTGCATGTGTCTGTGCGTGGGCAGGCCCCAAGTCATCTCGAATAAGTTCTGCTCTCTTCTTGATGGGTGAGATGACGTAATGCTGCCACTTTCCGCCAGTCATATATGCATACGGAGGAAATTTTACGAAAGACTCTTATATTTTCTTTCTATCATGTTTAATGTAAACAAGTTACTATAAAGTATAAAGTACAAAATATCAATATCAGTGCGAATGTATGATCTTCAAGCTGTAGTACCTGTTTGTGGGACTTTGTACGAAGTAATTAAGACTACTGGCTAAAATGGCATAATTCCTTCCTACTTGTAATGACAGGAAAACTTAGATTTGGTCAGAAAAAACTTTACCTCTTGTCACTCTTGGTAGTTGCTCTTTGAAAGAAGGTCTATTTGAATTGCCTCTTCAACATGGTTGATATAATCGCTATATAAATGTATTTATTATTGAATGTTTAATGTGCTATTGGTACCTGTAAAAAAATACTTTATTTTGCGAGGATACCACTTACGAACTTGTAGGACAATCTTAGTTTTGTTGAGAAAAAGCATTTTGAAACATGGCTCGTAGGGACAATCATAGAAACAAATCTTACTTTATTCAAAAAAGCCTGTGATTTATGCTTTTTGTCTTGTGCATAACGTTTTGCAACATAGTATTTGTACATATATGAAATCTTAGTTGTTTTCAAAAACTCCTTGATTTTGGAAACATGGTATTTGTACTTGTAAGAGAAACTTAATTGTTAGTAACATGTGCTTGCATGTACAATCATGGTAATTGTATAAAACTTTTTTTTTGTTCACAGAAGCATTTTTACCTTTTACATTTTACTTGTACATTAAAAAAAATCTTTGTTTTGTTGAATATAATACTTATCTTAATTTTATCCAAAGAGTAAATGTTTAATTTGTAAACATGATAATCGTATGAAACCTTTGGTTGTTTTTAAAGAATCCTATTGTTAAACATACTACTTGACATGAAATCTTAGTTTTATCCACAGAAGCCTTGCGTTTTGCAAACATGGCAGTTCTATTAGAACATTCTTGCAGATTGTAAACATAATAATAATACTCGAGTCCTCTCTCTCTCTCTCCCTCTCTCCTCCTCCTCCTCTTGAATTTTGTCTGTCCATTTGTCTGTGTCTGTCTATCTGTCTATCTCTCTCTCTCTCTCACACACACACACACATATAGACAAACACACATACATACTCACACAGACATACATATGCACATGCACATGCACATGCACATGCACATGCACACAAGTGTATACATACACAGAAACACTAACAGTATAAAAGATTCCAAAGCTAAATAAGGGGGCCCTATAAGTACGTAGGTTACCTCAAAAAATAAATAATTTAGGATACAAAATGCCAACTAGTGTTTAATTATGTATATTCCGTGACAGATGAAAACATCTATTTTATTGTTGTCTAAAATATATTTCACTATTGCCATGTGACGATAAAAAGTTAAGAATTGATTCACGCGATAACCAACTGCTGTCTAAAGATATTTTTCCGGCTTTCAAAATAAAATAATTAGTCAGTTCAAACAAAATATATAGGATTTATTATATTCCAGTAGAACTTATTTACTTTAATTTATTTATACTTTTCCTTATATAGATAACTGCTATTTCGCTTAGCATATAACTTGTAAATTGTAACTTACATGACAATATCAGCCATGTCATATCACTTTACCTGGAATTGGTTTCACTGAACACATGAATGGCTTTATTGTAGATATATAATAATAATAATAATAATAATAATAATAATATAGACTACAAACAACAGTCCCTTCAGAAATACAACATGAAAATTAAAACCGTGGTCGCCATAAATTACTGCTGTGATATTTCTGAAGATTTTAATCTTAACAGAACTGAGGTCATTGATTAAACATTTTGACATAAGATATGCAACTGAGCCAGAGTATGGAAGTTTGTTGTCAGAGCATTATCAAATTGGATTTCACCTACTTTTATTGCTGACTTCATGATGAGAGTGTATGTTTTGGACAATGACTTAGTCATGTGCAATATTTGGTGTAAATTATATAACAAAAACTACTTCACTTTAATTACAACTGAATTAATCCAAAGATAAGAGCGCACGAAACTGTAGATATCTGTATAATTTAGTGTCTGTTTAGGAATTACTATGGAATAAGCAAAACCTTGGCTTCCCATCCGGCCTGAAAGTCCAGCCTTGGTTTCCTATCAGGAAATCCTGAACGTCCATTCAGTCTCTTCTCATTTTACAGAAACGACCATATAAGTAATAGTTAGATGTAATTCGATTCCAGCTTGCAGCAGTTCCTATCCTCTATGGAACTGTATAACTGAAGCAGGGAAGCCTTAGATCATCGCTATTAGCTGTATCTATACAGCTCATACAGCTATTTTATCCCTTCAGAAGGTTACTAAGTTGTTATGTAAAATACCTTGTGTAGAAATAGAGTATGGTATAAGACTGTTACCAACATATCTCCAACAATGCATGGGTGGTTTAGCAACGAAATGTTTTTATTCTGTTTGTTGTATGTCAATATATCATATACTAGTAAGTATAAACTAAGACAACGACAAACTGGTCATGGTGGGCTATCTGCAAGTTCATTATAGTTGGCTAACCGCTATCTTGTTTATATACGATAAGAGAAAGCAAAATCTCACCCGCTTTGAGACTAATTTATACAGATGATATCAGTAGTAATATCAGTATGTGTAATGAATAAAACAATTTATTTCTCATCTGACAATTGCAAGTTGTTCACTTGGAATTATATGCAGTAGGTCCGAAGACTGAAGAATGTATTGCTCTGAGCAGTAGGAAGTATTTCTGATGCAGTCTAATATGACAAGATTCTGGTGCTTGTATGTATGTTTGAGGAGAGAACCAGAGAAATTATGTAATTTGACAACTCGATGACGCGCTGTGTAATTTATATTGTCTATACAAGGTTACACAGTAAAGAGAAGTGAAGTGAAGTGAAGTGAAGTAAAGTGCTTAAAAAGTACGTTATGTATGTGCTGTAGTGAAAAATCGTTTAGCTAACACTTTCAGTGGCTGCCAAGACACCTGAACAGGGGCTGATTGGCAATAGCGCTCTTTTGAGTTCAAGTTAAAAAAAAGATGATTGACGAGGTGATGAAGGCCAAGTCAGTGATCAAAAGCGACCGACGTTCAGAGACTGATAAATAAGTCGATAAACTATTTTTTAAAAACAGTAGTGTTTCTCTTCCCGCGGCTTAAGAAGTACTGAGTCCTTTTAACTAGTATACTAAAAGGAAACGTTTTGATTGCTGTAGATAGGTGTTTTAAAATTGTTATTGCTGCCGGATCTAGGGCGTAAAGTACGCAGTCGTCTGACTGTATATCAGTGTATCAGTCCATCAATGATTTTTCTAACAACACGAGGTTTCTTACAGAGTGAAGAGTTGTAGAGATTCAGTAAAGGAAGCAATCAAGCATGCAGTTTAATGGTGTTCGGAAAGTAGTTGAGGAAACTCTGATAGGTCTAGGAACTGACAGACAGTGGTTGCTCTTGATAGCACTGCACATAAACTCACAAAACTAAGCACAAGTGTTTCTTAAATTGTACTGTAGTCTATACATCTGATGTTGTGTTCCTAGGTTGACCAGTATACTGCATTACACAGTACTCAACACAAGTCATCACGAATGTGTTTATATCTCTGTCGTGTTGGTCATATGAAAGATCATCTATAGGATATAACATTATCTTGAAGACACTAATAAGAAAATGATTCTGAAAGGAGAAAGTACTCTTATATTTGTGTGCTCCATATATATCTGTATATTTCTGAGAAGTCTCATTTAGCAGCGTTTGATTTAAACTCGAATAGCTAGAACGTTTTCACTTAAGGTTCAAGTATCCTGATAAGTCGATTTTTTAATTAAGGCGTGAAACCGCCAGCTACAAACCAAAATGTTAGAATATAAACATAATTTTACACATACGTTCTACTGCATGTACAATAAGTGCAGCGTGTTCTACATTAACTAGCAAAAGCAAATGGTACTGAATCAACCGAACAACAGAAAACCATTACAACAGAAAAAGGGACAATTTCTTTCACTAACACCAGATATAATACATTTTGGAACATAGTGTTTAGCTGAGCTTAGCAACAGAAGTACAATGTCAGTTCATCTTATATAACGCTTTTCCTTCCTTGATATATTAAAGTAAGATTCAAATTATATTTGTAATTTGAAAACATTTTAATTAGATTTCAAAAATATTGCCAATAGATAGGGATTCGCTAGCCACATGTGATCTGTTCGTATTTTATGAATACAGTTCCGTGCCAATTTATAATTTTGAAACAGCGTCAAATTTACACAAATTCTACTGGCACTTTGAATCTTACCTTCATTAAAACCATTTAACACAGGTAATATAAAGCTGTCCAGATCTTGGTCCCGGCACATACCGTCGTGCAAAACATCAAGCGATGAAGGAGGTGAGCTTCGCATATTCACCATTCCCTTCAAGCTCTTTCATTCCACAACTAGGTCACAACTGATTCTAGTGTACGCTGGTCTATGTTGACCGTCCCTTGTGTTCCTGCTCCAGCTCAGCTATAGCTCATTGTAACAGGAATGTAACAGGAATGCGTGCCTAAATTTATTTTCTGGGCTAGCCAGGATGTCAGATATCTCGGGAATCTTTGTGATCAGATTAGCTGTATCAATAATGTTTCCGCTGCCTGCTTCTGCTTGTAAACTTTATACATGAGTGATCTTTAGCGGAAATTTCAAAACAACCCCCGCAGAACAGAACCTGTGACAATACAAGTCCCTGGGCTTCCTGTCTGTTGGGTACAGATCGGTCTTAATGATAATTTTGAAAGTAGGCGCCAAGAAACGTTTCTGTGGAAAACTAGGAAAACAAGTTAATGCACATATACTTCTTATTGAAAATATTTTATCGTTGGCTGAGCATTCAGTTTTATGAGCTCAGCCGGGCATACAGCGACCACGACTGCGTTGAAATCGTAACTCCTTTAGAATTAGCAATTGAAAAGACAATTTGAAGCTATTAACATAATTATATTATTAGAATTTTTTCAACCTGCGAATCAGAATGCACGACAGTCACGCAAAAGGTACATTTACCTGCATTTGCGGGATTCTTTAGCGAGTCGCAGCTATCCGTTCAGTACACTGCGAGTCGTCTCTTCCTTTTACTTGTGCGGGGGGAGAGAGCAAAGGCTCTCTTCCCACTCACCCACCTGAATTACGCCACACGGACAGATCCAAACTTCTGCTTTTTGCGACACAAAAAAGGAAAATAAAGGGACGTCTCACAATTAGTATCCGGATATCCGTTAAGAAGTGTTACATTGTCTACAATGTGCATCACTTGACACTTGTCAGCTTTTAGTATGTAAAAACGTTATTTGTCTTACTGCAAACTTTCTACCAGTACCATCTTATACAAATTTCATTGCGTTCACTTTATTGCTTTCGTCACAAGAACCAAGAAACATAAAGTTTTCAATAGTTTCAAACTTAGTAATTTACACGATTGGACAGATGAAAGATGGCTGTTGCAGTTTGCCGGCTCTTTTCGTGTCAGTTTTGTGTTACGAGAAATAAAAGTAGCGAATTTATTACTGTTCAGTTTGCAGTAGATGTCGCTGAAATATTCGATTCGCTGGACGTCCAGGTCCTCCGAAAATCAAGGTTTATTTTAAAACACAAGTTGTTAACTTCAAGTTCAAGTTGATTGTCACGCGAGAAAAAGAGGTACCACTCACCTGTACCGCTGCTGACATTTATTAACAAAGCACTAAAAATTTGTTGAGAATCGAAGATGATATTACTTGCCAATGCTCAAGGAGGAGTTCGCAGCTGCTTGTTGGATCAAAATCAGTAATCTGTGATAATTAAAACACGCATTGCGCAATTTTGCTGCCGTGACACTTGATTCTTTGAAGCGAAAACTTAAATTTATGCCAAACAAAAACTTGATTGTTTGAAATGAAAACTTGATTTAATATTTGAAACAAGTCCAGATGACACCTGATTCTTCTTGACGTGACCGGACGTGTGCAAGAATGGCAGATGCAGAAGGTTTTTATAGTTTTATAAGTTAAAATTGGTTATGATTAATGTTATTTTGAGGCCCTGAGGGCGGTACATTCATAGGAACGGCTTTTATTAGATAAATCAGTGACATGCGCACGGCTCAAATTTTCGTTTCAAAGAATCAAGTTTTCGTTTCAACGAGATTCAAGTTTTCGTTTCAAAGAATTAAATTTTCTGGTTTTTTTTTCTTCTGTAGAATCAAGATTTTATTGTGTGAAATCAAGTGTGCGAAAAAATCTGTCGTGATTCCGATGGGACACCGTACAGAAGACCTGTTCATGACAAACTCAATCATACTGCAGCACATAACTTGCTTTAATCTTTACTTTTCTGTTAGACCATCCCCATAAAATGTTTCGTTTCCCATCGCCCGACCGAACTTGTTTTTAAAGTTCAGTTTAAAGAAAACATGACCGAGCCATATTTTTCTATGTTATAGGGCTCTATCACGCTCATTTGTATTTGTATTTTTTATTTTACCCGACTAACTGACCCAACTTTGAGAGGCAGAGGGCGATGGGGAACGAATCATTTTAAGGGATGGACATAGTAAATATATCAGTGAGACATTACGGACCTTGACGGGGAAAATTATAACAATGCTGACCATGTATCTGCGAAGCACTTTACATATACCAACAACAGCCTTTATTACTATTAGCAACATTTTTGCCATTGACATTGTTAAATCCAACAGGAGGCCGAAAATCACTGTAAAAATGTTTATGTGTACTCTAGTCAGTGAATGATCAATCTCAGTGCGGAACTTCACACTTCGCGGTTGAACTGCTCCGTTACGCGCGTCTGTTATGATCTTGCGAAATACACAGTCAGCTCCTTAGTCATGAACATTGTCTACTCATTGTCTACAAACAGTGCCAGCGAATTCAGTCTAAACTCCATTATTCGTAAGAACTTGATTATTGCTCAGAATTCGCATGATTATGAGTATGACAGCATGCACGTGCATTTACTTACTACTTATTTTTAAAAAGTCTATAATATTTATATCTGGTTAGCTTCAGCGGTATTGTGGAAATCTTTCCACCAGAAGTCCAAAAACTGCTGTAAAACATTTATCGCCGCCATTTGCAGCCTGAGTGAATCACTGCTGACTTAGGCCCGTGTATGCAGTTAGTTCATACATTTATAGTTTATATATACAATTATTTAATTAGGCGCGATGAAAGCGCGATGTCTAAATTGGCGTATCGAAAGCACAGTACCACAATTATTAAAATTCGGTAAACCTGAGTGTTTGTTCATCTCACATATAGACCATATATATTGGTGCAAACAAATTCCCAATTCAGTACATGCTTTTACCGTGCCTGAGACTGACAGACACCGCGGCAAAAGCAATTGAGTTCGGTACGGTGAAAGCAGGATGTCTAAAGGAGTACACCATTAAAGAATGCACGGACATTCTGTTTTAGCTTCATCGCCTGGACGTACCACACGGTTGAATTGCACCGTGGCATGTTGTAGACGTGGGCGTTGTTTATGCCCGGGGGGGGGGACTCCCATATAAAAAGGGCGGGGATGCTCGTCGGGAAATTTCAATTGAATCCCTAAAAGGTACCAATC
>JANVCK010008459.1:1960-13686 GCA_026546655.1 Epizoanthus illoricatus | reverse complement strand
GAAATGAACAGTTGAACAGAACTTTGTGATAGAAATACCTGTAATACTATTAGTATCTATAGTATGATTAAAATTATTGTTCCAAGCTCCACTGGCATTATAGCTTCCTAACTTTCGATTTGAAATTTTGGTATTTATTAAGAAACAAGGAACATTAAATAGAATGCATTAGATGGGCCTATATATAGGGGGGCTTATATCCGGGGGGGTTTATAACCGGAATATTGTTTTTGTTAGCAAATAGATGGGCCTATATATGGGGGGCTTATAACTGGGGGGGCTTTAATGTGGGATTTTACGGTATATACCAACACTGCGTATGCCTCACACTTATTTCTGTCTAATCGTACACTATATATGACTGATACTCATTTTTGTCTCACCTGGTTCAACTTTTTCCAAAGGTTTAGAATTGGTGAAAGTTCATTTGACCATTTCTCCTTGTCGAACTTGTGGGCAACCACATCGGACCTCATGAGTACTTTCAGCTGGTTTATAACCTGTTATCAGTAAAGTGCAAACACATCAGTATTGACACCGATTGGATTCTTTACAACGCCTGGTTGAGAAGTACTGCCACATATCACTGAGGACCTAAGCTCTTAGCTCGCGCTCCCCATTTTCATTCAGAATACTCATGATGATTAAAAAACACTTTCCACACATATCAAACTAAAATCCTAACCTGTGAGCTGATAATGCGTTGAGCTGATCGCTCGATGTTTGCAGGCAAACCAAAGAATGAAGGTTTATCATCTTCCGGGAAAGTGTTGATGACCTCCACGTAATCCTGTTGAAATAAATCGTGAGTGCCTGATAAACAAAACAAGACCAAATTAAGATACCCATTTTTGCATAATCAAAATATGATTCAGGTCCATGTCCGAAAAGCAATTTTCAAAATCTGATTTTCCACAACTCTTCCATTGTGTGAACCCTGACGAGATGCGGTTCGTCAAAGACTGTCACAGGTTACGTACGGGTTAATTTCAGCTTCAGGCACAGATGCGTCAAGAAATTGGACACGCAATTCAAATTGGTAAAACTTAGGGCTTCATCGTTAATTTTCGGATAGTTCTCAGGAAGGATATAAAGAAATCCATGAAAATCAGCAAATTGTATGATCTACATAATGATATAGTAACTGATCCAAGTTCTTCTCTCGATTTACAATTCTTCAATTTACTAACAAAAGTGACATCCCTGTGTACTCCATGTTGGGAAATTTATTTGTTTTGTCATGAATCAAATATTTATCTCACGTCCATACCAACATACCAAGATATAAATCACGGACTTCTCAAGAGGCTGAAACACCTAAACAACGAAATGAAGCTCATAGTTTACGTTCGACTGAGGTAGAGAAACGTTCTGCTGCACGGCTACTCCCTGCCATTTAAAGCCGTTCTTCTATTTTTAAAATGGCAAGGACAAGGTTCCGTGACCACCCACCCTGTGATGACATGCTGTCGGCAGTGTTATGTTGGGAATAACTTTCTTCGGACGTGAGCGGCCACCACCCTGGGCAAAACAAAGACAAAAGGCAAGTGTTAATACTGTACTACTGTTACAGAGTTTCGTCTGCTTTTCGTTCTTGTAAGTCAGTTTATTCAATGTTGGTGGCATTTCTTCTGCTTGCCGATTTCCCTGTCGTTCAGTTTCTTGTTTGCCTGCTGTTGGGGATTTTGTGTTTATAGTTTGTTTTGCTACAGCATGATCGTCCATTAATGTCTACACTGTTAAATATCTCGGTTTACATTTAGGTGTCTATTCCTGCCCGCGTCCGTCTGCCTGTCGTCTTTCGGTCAGATCATCTATCCATTTACCTGCTCAAGCCGGGCAGTTCGGTTAGATTTTCATGTGTTATTATGCAACTTTTTGCATAAATTCTAAACAATTTCAGCTATGGATCTATGACAAAATGAAGCGAATTTTTAATTGTACAATTTGAAGTTGAGAAAAACACGAAAATCTCTCAGGCACTCCAAGTCTTGAAACTGGGTATTTAATAACCAGACTGCCCCGTTAACTGTTTTGCCCGGCGTTGTCTGAGTGACTATCTCTATCTGATGGTGTAACAGTTTCCTATCTAACTGCAGCTGGCGCTAGACAGCCAACCTACCTGTCCAGAGAAGACGCTCTGTTCAAAGTACTGCTGAAGATAGGACTGCAGCACTTTCATATCAAAGTCGTTGTCAATACGGCCGCCGTATACAGCATTAGAAAACAAGCCATAAACGAACTCCCAGCGAACAGCGCCTGAGCCTACGGCGGGGCAAACAATATTGGACGAATTTCTTAGTATCTGATGTGTACCCTCTTATAAAGAAACGAACAAAGCAGGTTCACTCTTTCAGTTTTGATATTTTTTGTTGGAAAATTTGAAACTAAAGGTTTTTATAGGTTTATTTTTTTTTTCACAAAGTACAAAAATTATATAACAGCAAGGAATGTAATATGAGTGGTGGGTGCAAGGGAACAGCACCTAAAGGGTTAACAGAAGTCCCTTGCACCCGGTCAAAAAAGGGAAAAAATATAGTTAACAAATTGAAAGATAGTGTTATTATGTCAGTTACTAAGTACAAATTTAAATCTGGACAAATGCACTACAGTATGTATTAGGGTAGGATTATGTATATACAAACGGGAGAGAATTTTGAAAAAAGTTAGTATAAAAATAATGTAAAAAACAAAACCAACAATACAGGAATGTTTTCATTTCAATGGAGTGAGCAGGATTCAAAGGGTTAACGATGCTCATCAAGAATTTTCACTTGAATGGTCACACTGTGTGTTTTACCCATGTCTTGAGAGGTTATGACATCTCACTCAGTTTTAAAAGGAACTATCAGGACTCAAAGGTGAACAGTGTACTTTGTTTGAAGAGAAAGATTAACAATTGTTATTTGGCCATACTGAACTAGTCATACCTGCCCCTGTGCACAGTCGGTCAATAATATCAGCACCAGCTCGAAGATCTGCAAACGAAAATTCGTAGAACTTGGTCCAACCCTGAAAGAAATAATACACCACATCACACGGCAGTTAGCATACACAGAACAAATTAAGAACAAGATCAGGCTGCGGTTGAGAACCCTGAAAATCGCTCTGTACGTTTTCAGATGAAATAATGAAATTCGTGACTAAACTGACAATATAACATCTTTCTATAGAAAACCTGATTTCCCCCTCGTTCATGTTGTTGAGATAGCTCACAGCTTGTGTACAATTGTGGAATATATTTTAATGGTTATATTTTAGATCCCTTTTGGACTAGTTGTAACGTCAGTCAGGTATGTTGAATAAATTTGAAATAACAATTTAAGAACAATTTAGGCTGAATTTACGGTAACACGTAAGACTTACCAATTAGCCTTGACCAAAATTATCTGGTTCTTATAGAAAGAATATGTATGCGTGTTACATATTACATGTCTCGGATCAACGTTTGCCAGTGAATCAGACATGAATAGTACAATGCTGACATGGGTTTGTCTGGCGATAGAAAATCACTTGGAAAAGTGTATGTATTGTTATCCTGCAATAATGAAACCAAACGAAGCAAGTACTTGTATAGAAAGCGAGACATGCAGAGAAGGGTCTGAAGGGTCTTCCACCACAAAATGATTTGAAACTTATTGCCACAATTAGCCCTAAACCTCCTCCCTGAGAGTTAGATCCCTTTAAACTGGCCAATTTCTGTTTAAAGAAGTCACATATATAGCTACACTGTTGAATTAGGCCATGCTTATGAGCTGGACAGAACTTTACTCTCTTGAACCACTGCAGTACCTGTGGTATGTAGTTTCTTCTCTCTTGGACGATAGCGTGGAACCAAGCTAACACGAACAGCGCCTGTGCACGGATGGAAGAGTTACCACGACTGATGAACTCAGGCGCCCATGAATCGTATGTCCGTTGTAGGTTCTTCTTAATACCAGGAGGTGCCTGCAAGAAACGCAGCCAAATACCGACTAACTATGACATATCAACGTAACGCGTTCTGACGTCCATGGCCATGAGACAAGAAACAGCCATCAGCTTGAACTGTCTAAGTGTAGAACTACTACATTCTAGCATTCCTTCTTATATTGAGCAACTCCCTTCCTAAAGAAGTTACAGAAATCAAATCTGTAGAGGTGTTTAAAAACTCTGTTAAGAGAACACTTTTAAATATTTTTAGCAATTTTTAAACAAACTTTTATAATTCCATATTGTAAATTGTAAATATATTTTTTTAAATGTGTTTGAAAGCCCCTCGGGTAGTGCAGTAAAGTATGTACGTATGTAGGTAACTTCAGCGCTTAAATATTGGTAGTCTTGATGTACACTGGATACCACTTAACAATAAAATACAAGCTCTATTTTTACAGGTAACATAATCAGTATAAATCGGTTCTCTCTAGCTGTGAAATTCAATCAAACAATCTCTAAACTATAGTTGTGGATCACAGAACTATTTGTTAATTCCAGATTGCAAACTCATTGTTAAGTGTCACATATTTAGTAGCCGATCTTCACATGCTCCCTCTTGTCGTTACCAGCGAGGTGTCACTCACAGGCAACCACAGAAGGAAGTGTCCGGAGCTTTCTGGCACCAGCTAAACAAAGGAAAAACTTGCAGTCGCACTTGACTTTAGATCTGGAGTCAAGCGAGCGACTGGCACCTGGGGAGGCCTTCAATGTCTTGACACAATACCTCGTATGTGATCTTCAAACTGGACTGCAGTAGGATCGGGGGAAACTTCGGGTGACTTTCGGCTGTCAACCACAATCTGAAATTCTCATGAGGTTCCAGTGAGTTCAGCTCCTGGAGACAACAAAAAACAGCAAGAAAGGGAAGCGTGTTTAGTCACGGAATAGGCAAAGTTGGTCTTCATTTAGAACTTCAGATTCATTGCAAACTCTGCAGCTTTCGGGATCATGATGGAATTATTCACTTCATAGCGTCTGCAAGCCTCGTTTACATACAGTTACTTGACAACCCATTTACTACTGTTTTGGGGAATAGTTTGCTCCAACTACCACCGAGCAGTGCGAATATTAGAAACCAAAGCCTCGTAAGGCAAAATCTACCGACAGCAATTTTGAAAAATATCAACGTTATTAGTAATTTTATAACCATTTGAGTAGCAACAGTTATTGCCTCTCTCCATTCCTCTTGTAGCACTATTGGGGCATACACGTACAAAACGTCATAATTACTTGATGGTATAACCGTACCTTCTCTAGAGTGGGTAGCCATGCAGTGACCAGGTGAAGATTCTTCAAGCACAGCCACTCGCCATTCCTAGCACAGTCGTGCAGTTGCTGCATGGCAATGTCCGCCTGGCCTTGACCCATCGCCACCTGCAGGGGAGACCAGCACGTGTTCGGTAAATTGTTCTAGCCATTACCAACATGAAAAAGACTGGGCCGAGTTTGCATATTTAGTCTAATTAAAAAATAAACCTTGTCCCAAGAAAGAGAACATTAAAAATTATGCAAAAATTAGTAAGGTTACCGAGTTTGGGAGAATTTGGTTGGATATTAAAAATGTCGTGACCATTACAATCATGGAAATACGTGGCCCCAGTGTGGCTGGAGGGACAGCTGTGTCCGCCGCGCAAACCATACTGAAGTCTCTTAGTTTACAAATTTTGGAAACTTAACGATATTGTTAATTTCCAACCAAACTTCCCCAAACTCGGTAAACGTACTAATTTTGACGCTTGTCACATGGTTCATTTCTTAATAAGATTAGTTATGCAAGCTTGGGCTCAGTCCTTTTTCATTTTGGTAGTGGCTAATTCCCCTTAATACGTGGATTCTGGAGAGCAACCTTTTAGCTGGTTTTCCCCAAGAATAATGCCAACAAAAGAGGGATCACACTGACTTTGGAAGTAATACCTCTTAAGGGCACTATTGTAGCGGCTACTAAGTTTAGCAAATTCATGAGAAAATGCTAAATTAAGTATTTCATTAAACACCTTGCAGAGCCGTGGTCAGAGCAAAAATAAAGACGAGGCAAAACTTGCATCTGCACGGCAAAACACAAAGTATTACAAAAGAGGAAAGGGGTATGCTTCCTCAGAAAATTTGGAAAAGTTTTTAAACTTCTCGAAAACCTAAATATATACAATCTGACACCTGTAAGATTTGCAAGTTGTTAAAATAGTAACCTTAAGGTGGCCCATCTACGTCCACAAGTAAGGTTTGTATCTTAAACTCTTAAAACCTATAAAAATAAAAATTGAGGCATTGAGTTACCAAGTATCTCAAATTACCTGATGGTATTTCTGAAGTCCAATAACTTCGGCCGCCATGTCTTGTAGTTCCTAAATAAAAAGAAACGTTGATTAAGATCGATCTTCACGGCCAATATTAGGGTGTTCATATTTAAGGGCCTGTTTTCATGAGAGTTTTCGTCCCGGGATTACTTTTGCCCCAGGATGAGTTCATCTCGGTTCGCTGTTCATTTCCTTGTTGCTGTTTATCTGGTTTCGGGGCGGGATGAGTTCATCCCTGGATGATTTCATCCCTGTCCTAAGCACCGGAATGAAATCTCATCCCGGGATGAAAGTTCCATGTAAACAGTGTTTGGCTTTCCATTCCGGAACAAGACGATACATAACCCAAACAATGAAGGCACAGGTGAGATGAATTTCATCTCGGGCGGGATGAACTTTTTCTCAGGCAAGATGACTTTCGTCCCGGTATCCTGGGATGAAATCACTCATGTAAACGAACAGATACCAAGATGAAGCCGTCCCGGGACAAAAATCATCCCGGGATGAAAACTCTCACGTAAACGGGTCCTAATTCATAGTTAGAGGATAATTTAAAAATGTCAACTGAAAGCACTGTTCTGATATGGGATCAGTACAATATCTGCGAAAGAAGCTACTGAAACTCCTCAAAGACTTGGGCTAGTGTATGTACCTCAGCATGGGTAGGGGAGGGGCATTAGCAAGTGTGTCTATATTTCTGTCAGTTTGTCTATTTGTGTATTTGTTTGTCTGTTTATCTGTCAGTGTGTGTGTGATATGTTAGCAAGTCTCTAGATCCTATTGGTGTCTTTGCTGATGTCTGTGTGTAACAGGGGGTGGAGTGAGAGAGAGGTAAGTTTTTAAATAGTTAGTGTTGGTAATAAATAGGAGCTGCGATGAAATATCTAGCCGATCTAACATTATTTCACTAGTTTAGATATATGTGTCAAGTCGTTTAATACTGTTAAATTTAGTACTCTACCCTATTTCTCAGGATGAAAATCTCAAGCTCTTGTTTCTTCTAAACTTTTCCACACTTCAAAAACAATCCTGTACCTAGCACATATACATATTTGTTGTCATACATACATCTCAACACACGCAAACACCAGCAAAGAAAAGTGAAAGAGAAAGCAAAGACACTGCCATAAGGCCCACAAAATGCCTACACTGAAATGCAACTATACCTGTGAGGGATCAGCGCCGGGGGATATGACAATGAGGATGGGCTCTCCGGGTACTGTCTGTTTCACCAGCCGCTTGAGGTTTAGGGCGGGCGAGGACAACTCCTTCATACCTGGTGATACCAATAACGATAACAACAATTGCAATTGCGATATGACGATAGCAGTGACAATCATGATGACAACAACAACAACGATGATAATGATGATCAAAATGACGATGACAATGAGGATGATGATGACGATGGAAATGACAATGACAATGGCAATGGCAATGCCAATGACAGTGACGATGACGATGACGAAGGCGATGACAATGGCTATGGCGATGATGATGATGATGATAATGAAAACGACGATGACAATGACGTAGACACTGACGATGACAATGAAAATGACGATAACGATGGCAATAAAATGATGATAATGATGATAATGATGACAATGATAATGATGAAATGACAATGACGACTGAATATGACAAAAATGACGATGACGATGAAAATGATGATGACAATGGCAATGACGATGACCATGAAAATGATGATGACAATGGCCATTGATGATGAAAATAACAAAACAGTTCGAGGAAAGAATGATTATGAAAGTAATGGTCTAAGGATATAAAGCCAAGCTGTTTCCATGTAGTAAATCTGGTTAGATTTACGGTACCACAATAATAAACCTGTTTATGCACTTCATGTGAACTGTGTCATAAACTTCATACATGTAAAATTTGCTCATGCAATGGCTGCTCTGCTCAAAGAAGAATATTCTCCAAAGCTTCAATAGACTTCATAAAATCATGTACAAAGGATCAACCTACCAAGTGCTCTTGAAGCAAATAGGATCATTGCACTCTGCAACCTGTCCGGTCTGAGAGCCTGGACTACCAGCACCTGCACACCAACAGCAACACACGGAGTTATCTTCTGCATATACACATGAATATCTAATATGTCCACAATGTTACGGCCAAGACTGAAAAAAACCCCCTTTTAAATCCTTTTCTTTTTCTTAAAAGAAATGTATATTCAGTTCACAGAAGTGGTAACAATCAAGATACTGTTTCTGCGATTCGGATTATGAGTCGATTATTCACCTGCTGAAACAAGCTGATCTTCTTGGCCAGCTGTGAGGGGAATTCCTGTTCACACTGCGAGCTGCGTGAAAATGCCAGCCACATGTCCGAGTTTTCCAGCTGCAAAGCCTTGTACAAGTTGGGAAAGGTGTTCTGCAATAAGACACCCAGGGTATTTGAGACACAGATCTACTTGGTGCAGTTTATCTAGTGTTTATAAATGATTACTAATTTACTTAATTTAATCTACCAAAAGATTACAAAATTCCACAAAATAATCAGCACGTCTCGCCAACATAAAACCGGCAGTAATTAGAAACACCCCTCTAATGAACGCTCCATATCGAATAAAGGCCCCTCCCCCCCACACACACACACACAGAGAACCCTGGATATTTTGTAACAAATGTCTTTCTTTAACATCAAAACGCCTTCCCTGAAAAACAGGAACAACGCAAAGAAAAATGAGGCAGGGGCAGAATAACTGAAAGTGCAGCCTTCTGTGCTGGTTCCGAGCTGAATCATCCAAACCATAATTGACTGTGATTTGGATAGGACAATTGGTATCGATATTGATATTGAGAACTAACTGATGACTTATGAATGGTAAATTCAATGTATGGCACTGAAGCTTAAAGAAAAGTTGAATAACAAATAGTTTTGTTTTGGGAGAAATTGAATAAATGCCTCTCTCTAATGCCCAGTATCTAATAAAGCTATTTTGCCTGATCGTCATAAGGAGTAGAGAAGAAATCAACAACAAAAAATGACAATGTAATGGATAATGCAACGTACAAACTTATGACAACATAGATAGATAACAGAACTCTCAAGAGTTGGTTTACCTTCAGCGATCCTACAGCTGCTGCCCGCTCAGGATCAATCCACGAGGGAATGCTCTCACGAAGATTCTTCATTGATTCCTACGGATAATCTCCATACTTAGCTTTTAATATAATATAATCCTTTACTACACCTAATCATTTCAAGGACTCTGCTCAATATATTATAGAATTACTATTACTATAAGGTAAATGCACACAATTATATATTGTTCTCTCACAGTTTCGTACGAAAAACATGCTTTGTTTTACATTTTCCACATCTAATGCATAAAACTAGTGTATCAAGTGTGAAATCAGTGTGACTACGATGCTCATTAACATAGTTTGCGTATAGGGTTCTCTTCCGTGCACCCAAGGTCACCATCGTACTCTGTGACCAGCACATGTGCAGCTGCATACCCCAGCACTACCTACTACTTCTGCTCACCTTGGCAACTATTCTGACTAATACCTTTACAACGCAAATATTATTAATTATTCTACTTGATTTTGCCGAGAAGGCCTATTCCATCATACCTGTCTTTTGAACACAGCTGAACTGACGATCATGCCCGAGAATAACTCCCACTCCTGTCAACACAGAGAAAGTCGTCAATAGTTAGTTGGCAGTAGGACTGTCCTTCTCTCCTTTACGACCAGCACCATTATGGGAACGGGGCATTCTCTTACGACTGAAAGCATGATATTTTAAACCAAGCTAAACAGGTTCCATAATTGTGCATTTTGGTCCAAATCGAATACCTCGGGCTAGTTTTCTTAGTCTTTTTAATGTTAAAGAGTTCACATTCTAATCCATCAACCGTTAGTGCAAAGACAGTTTTTGTAAAAACGTTGAAATTGTCCTCTGTCTTCCAATGGTCGAGCACAATGATCAACTAAAGGGAGATTAGTCCCATGTGCACTCATTAATCGTAAGGACGTGAAAGTACAAACAAATACAGAATCAATGTTTTTGCCTCCACCATTACTGTAATGGAACTATTTTGGTTGCAAATATTTTCAGAAAAAACCAACTTTTAAGAACATAACTGCCCTAGACAAAGTTGTTTTCCAAAAACCATGCAATAATTGTGGACATACATACGACCATTAACATGGCCTTGTTAATCTATACATACCTGGAAATACCTTATGGTACAAAATCAACGCTCCATGAAACTTTATTGAGCATAATTTTTTGGATACAATATTTTTATATATTTTCTTTGAATTATTTCTATTTTGACTTTCCGTTCGCGTTAATTTCATTCGCGTTATGTTTGATGGGGTCTTAATTAAATGGAGTCGTAATTTCCTATAATAAGGCATCTATTTTATTACTTTGGGAGGGAGAAAGTTGACTGCGAAGAAGAGAAAACAAAGGGCCATGGGATACCTTACCTGTGGCTCAAACAGCTTCGGATGCATGCCATGTACCAGGTGGAGTGCAAACATCAGACGGTCCGCCTAACCAATCATACACAAACAATATCAAATGATACATCACAACCTGTACCAACCAACTTTAACATTACACATAGCAAGTATATCCCAAGTTTTTACCTTGAACAGAGACCTGCATACATATTCATACACCAAAGCCTGTAGAGAACTTCTTAACATCTTGATTCGCACTTCAGTGCTACTCGACTCCTGCAAGGTAAATGGCATTAATTACGTACGTACAAGCTACAACATTTTGGCACGAACAACAGTTTAACAGAACCACAGCCATGGGTCGAATAAGAAACCTAACCACCATGCGGCCCTGTTACATGCTGCAATGTTTCATACAATTTGTTGCAAGGTACGTTGTACGAAACATTGCATCGAGTATGTGACATCCCCCACAATAGCCAATAAGAGCAATTGGTTGCGATCACAGCAGCAAGTTGAAATGAGCAGCGTATAACAAAGGCCTTCTCTTGATTCTTCAATGCTACGCCAGTTACCATTACGAGACAAGTTACATGAAATACTGCATCGAGTAATAAGGGTCTTCTCTTGCAACTGCAATGCTACGCCAGTTATCATTACGAGACTCATTGCATGAAAGATTGCATCATGTAACAAGGCCTTCTCTTTCAACTGCAATGCTACACCAGTTACCATACTGAGACGGGTCATATGAAAGATTAGACCACGTAACAAGATCCTCTCTTGCAAGTGCAATGCAATGCCAGATACCTTTGTGAGACTCGTTACATGAAAGATTGCACCGTGTAACAAGGCCTTCTCTTGCAACTGCAATGCTACACTAGTTATCATACTGAGACGGGTCATATGAAAGATTAGACCACGTAACAAGATCTTCTCTTGCAAGTGCAATGCAATGCCAGATACCTTTGTGAGACTCGTTACATGAAAGATTGCACCGTGTAACAAGGCC
>JANVCK010008348.1:0-13689 GCA_026546655.1 Epizoanthus illoricatus | reverse complement strand
ACTGCTACAGGTTTCCCCAATTACAGCAGGCCCTTTTGTAGGAGGAGGTGACATACCACAACACCGGCATTAGCCTAATCAGTGAGCTTGACATTAACTGGAATGTTTGGAATTGGTTGAATTTGTGTAGGGTGGCAAAACTAGTCACCACAGCCCAGTTGCTCGGAAGTCGGTTACTGTTAACCCAGGGTAAAACTTTTGACCCATGATTGGTTTTACTACCTTATAGACTGATTTGGGCTGTAACGTCAGGTTTATGTAATTGGATTTCTGAGGAATGTTTGAGTAATAACTTACAAGCACTTGATTACGTATTCCTAGATGAAGAAATCTCATTTAAAATTTTGCCTAACCCTGGGTTACAGTTAACCCATTTTCGAGCAACTGGGTCCAGAATGCTGGTTATAACTAGGTCTCAAGCCTTCTTGGCCCTGATCTCAGCCTTTCATTGTGAGACAAGTACTTTAATGCTACTGGGATTTAAAATTCAATAATCCAACTTTACTATATAATACTTAATTAATTTCTATGGGAATAATTAAAGTCCCCAGATGGTACATGCATCACCATTTTCTACTTAAATAACAGGCAAGGATTAACTTCATTCATGGCAAGTACCTAATATGTAGGTAGAACTGAATTCTTGATCTAAAACTATCTTAAAAATACAAAGTTAAATGTTTAAAGATATAAAAGTTATAAAACAAACATTTTTCGATCAACTTCAATGATCATCAGGTTTGAGCATGCTGGCAAATTATTATTCTGTATTTACATATGTATAGAGTTTGTAAAATATATTAATATATATGTGGTTATAAATATTCATACAGCAGCAAAATTGTTGTATACACTGAATAAGCTGTAAAATTAAATGGTAGAAACAATGTTTAGTATCAAAGTAGTACATAATTTTAGAACACAACAGAACAAGCTATCCCACTAACATCTTCTCATAAGCAGCAACTTCCACATGCTCAGTATTATACCTAGCCAGACTATATCCATTTTTGTTTACATATATGCTGATTATTTTGTTTGGAAAATCATGAAAATTAGTTGTCACCTCATAATTTCTATTATTTTTTGTGTAAAACTATGTTAAAGATATGTTAAATAAACAAAATTTCAAGTTATTGCCTTGTTTATCTCTTGCTCTTTTTCAGAAACTTCCATTTTTTTCTCAAGTGACAAATCTGTTGTTTTATGTTTGTTAAATCTTTGCAAAATCACAAAATTAAGGTACTCACGAAATTTCTACAATCACGAAAGTTTAGGATTACAAAAAACAGCCTCAAAGTAAGTTTTCAGGAGAGTTGACAACTATATGAGGATTTACATGAAAACAGTATCCCCACTCAAAACAAAAATACTACAGCTACATGTTTCTGGATGCTTACATTGTGTTTTGAATAACAGAGATGGCAACTAAATAATTTGCAAGCCAAAATGCTTTGTTGCCAATGTAAGATGATGTTACTTTTGAAGTACCATACTACAAACTCTGGGACCTCTGGCCATTTGAAGTTATACATGTACACATAGCTGCATAGAGAGGTGATTAGCCATATTTACCTAGAAAGATTCATCCGAGACAAATTATTCAACTGAGACGAATAATCCATCTAGGTAAATATGGAGAAGAACTAAACATGTAGTAAACAGATCCAGTTTACTTCGTCTGTTTAGTGCGTCTAAACAGATGACATTCATCTCAGTCGAATTATTCTTCTGGGTAAATATGAGATGCACTAAACAGACAAATTAAACTGGCCAATCGATAGCTTTTTTTAAACCAATGTTGTTGGTCCCAGTCTCACTCGATGACAAGGTCAGGAAAAAAATTCCATTTGATGCGTCTCGTACATTTAAATTGCCACATTTGATGTGTTCCGTATATATACCTTGGCCAGTTGAATAATTTGTCTCAGATGAATAATTTGTCTTTCTATGTAAATACGGCCAATGTAAGATAGGGGTTTCTGTTTTTCTTAGTGTACTATAATTTTACAGAAAAATTTTTTGATCAATGTTTTTTATATCAATAACTATTAAATTGAGTTTTACTTAATTTTAGGAAATTGCATAAATTACATGTATGTAAATTATGCCATTTTATGTTATGACTACAAAATAAATACATTATTTTGCAGTAATAGTCTTAAATATTTAAACAAGAAGTTCCAGCATAAAAGGGATAGCCCCTCCCCCTTTAATTTCTTGCCTTGCAACTAAAAAAGTGCAATTCAAATTGCAGAGCAGTAGAGAAACAAGCAAATGTTTTAGTTCTCTCATGTTAGAATACCAAATTTCTTATGCTAAAATGTAAATAAGTGAGAGAAAAGTTTACAGAAGAAAGCTAATATCTTACTAATGATTTCCAAAAGCGTTATTACAGTGTACTTTCACACGAGGGCTTGCTAAGAGTTTGGTTTGAATTTTGCATAGTAGAATATGTCAGGGCCCACTCAAGCAGAGCAATGCAAGTTGTGGAGCAATAACAGAGATGTTCACTCCACAGAGGTTGAATGACAACTGCAAGTGTCATTACCCTAGCCAAGGACCTACAAATAGCAGAACTTCTTGTTTAAGAACAAATACATAAATATGTGTTGGCTTGAGATATACTTTCAAAATTTGAGCATATATATTAAAATATTTTGCCAATATTTAAACAAGCCGCAGGCTGTGTACATTTGCAGTCTGTGCTTGTAATATAATAATAATAATAATAATAATAATATTAACAAAAATAATGCCCGTGTTAACAGTAATCAACCTGCAATTACTTTCCCTGTAATTCTGAAAACAAATGTTATAAAAATACTTCTTACAGAAAAATATATTACACCAATAAGGCTGTTGCATTAAAAAATCTTTTTGTCAGACAAGATCCAAGATAGGATCCAACATTAATTTGCAATGAAATACTGATTCTAATTAATGTATTACTCCTGAAATAGTTATAATCATAAAGAAACAAACCAAACTGTTAATTTGTAAAGTTTGCTGTAATAATAATTGTATAATATTGCGCAAGGGTTTAATTTCAAAACAGTGATGAATCTCATTGTTATTTTCTGACTTTTTACTTCTCCATCTTTTTTGTTGTCGCATTGTACAAGAAAGTGAATTAAGGGTCTTCAATTCCCACATAACTCTTATCCCATGACAATCCATGCACATGTACATGTACAGTAGTCGTCAACCATGCCTTTCTCTCAGGCTGATGCTATTTTGGGAACAGAATTGTATTTCTTGTTTTGAAACAGTGTCCAAGGTTCTCATATTGGTGGCTGGTTTCAAAATGAAAATCAAATGCCTAAATCAAC
The DNA here is from genome assembly GCA_026546655.1 of Epizoanthus illoricatus. NCBI lineage: Eukaryota > Metazoa > Cnidaria > Anthozoa > Zoantharia > Epizoanthidae > Epizoanthus > Epizoanthus illoricatus. The sequence goes on along the minus strand of JANVCK010008348.1, from coordinate 10,357 downwards.
TGATATTATGCACTGGAGCAATTTCACATAATTGACTGCTAATCCCATAACCAGTAAAAAAATTGCACAAAGTGTGAACATCATTTTACTCTTGTGAAAGGTGCTATATGCAAACATTATTTTGAAATAATTTATCATTCTTTAAAGTCAAAAGTGCATGGAAATCATGTAAGCATATAAGCAGTAGAACACAATCGATGTGCATGAGAGTTTGCATGAAGAACAATTTTTTTGATGATGCCTGTATGGCACATTATTTTGACAGGGCCAGGAACTAGGCTGAAACATGTTACTGGAAATCCAAGATGGCACATAGTTACTGGAAGAAAGATGTTCTCACAAAAGTAAACTATGCCTCCTGGCTTGGCTTGTTTCAACAGAGTAAAAATCAGGAAAGGCAAAGTGCTAGACAGCCTTCTATCTGATTCAATACCAGACCCCTGTGACCTGGATCTACTTCAGTGAACACCCAACTTCAGTGAAGGTGTGATGACAGAAAAATACAAACTGGAGAACTCTGAAGGTAAAGAGGACTTGTTAGTAAGCTTTGCCCAAGCTGTGCAAAGGAACAGAACACCTCCCACTACAACGTGTGATTTGGATGAGAATGACAAGTTGCATGAAGTTTATAGGGCCAAAATGAACAGTTTTGGTTGTTCCCAAAGGAACTACCAATTAAATACACAGCAAAAAACTCATTTTGGAATGCCTAAACATTTTAATTTAAGAAGAAACTGATACAGAAAAAAATGCACAATTTTCCATATAATTGGTCATTTTTGTTTGTTTTGCCACACCCTACAGAATCCGTGTACTACTCTTTCATTTTACAAAGAAGAAACGGTCAATAACAATAAGATGCATTTATTAAAAAAAAGCTATAATTATGTATTATGTTAATCTATTACTCAATAAGAATTATAAAATTTTCCTTTTTAGTGCTTATTAATTTTCTTAGCTATTTCTTCTATTATTTTTCATCAATTCATTTTTACATGCAATATAAAAAAGATTTAAAATGTTTTATTTAATACATGATTATACTATTTGCAGTCAGCTGTAACACTGGAGAAAGATAGATATATCAGCTGGGGCATGCAAAAATGACATCGTTTGGCTTACCTTTGAAGGTTTTTCCCTCACCTTCAAAGGTTTGCTATTTTTGTAAAACATTTGTATTTTAAATAAAAATGAAGCAAGGCTACTCACCTTGTCAATGTTAGTGTTGAGGAACAATAATCACACAATCACCACTATGACCACTATATTTCCAATACCAAAAATACCCCCCCCCCCACTGCCCCCTTTCCTAAAATTTGCAGACATCCAAGGCCAAAAAAGAATCTTCCAATAAGAAGCCCCTTCTCCACTCCACACTTAGCATAGGAAGGCCACTAGCAATATTACTTTTTAGTGAGAATGATGTGTAAGATTTAGCTGTAACTGCCTGGCTCAATAAGTAGTCTGAGGACTGATGAAAATTAAAATGTTTTTTTTTCTGGTAATGTCATTGGGTTTAATAATTAATATTTTCTCCTAGTTCCTTGATTACCCCAAAGCCTATTTTAGATGTTTCCAGTACGGTATTTAAACTAGTATATAAAATTGTTTGTATATTTATACATAAAATATATTATTTATATATATTCTGTACAATAAAACATTGTTTTGGGAAAGTTACGTTCTTTGTGTATATACTTGTGTTAAGTACCCTTAATGTACCCTATTTAATTAACTGAACATTTTTCAATGAAATTAATTCGGAAACTATAAACAAGAATCAAATACTCTTTAGTATATGTGCAAATTTTTTCACCTGTAAGTGAAAATTTTAAGGAAATGCTTGTAAATTTTTAGACTCAAGCAGAAGATACTCTATTTCCTCTTGAAATAGACATTGCTTGTGGTTCTAAGACATACTTATTTAATTCCATGAACTTACAAGCATTTCTTTGATTTTCAGTCGTCCAACTGTCTTCAGTATTTTGAGCCTCCAAAGAGTTGGACAGAAAATTGTCCCTGAGAACTGGCCTTGTGGTAGCAAACCTGTCTAAACTCTCCTGTGTCACAGGTTTCATGCCACAAGACTGCCTAACAGACCCTCTTAAAGAACTTTTCTCATTTCCACAAGCTACTGCTTCTTTTTCTAAATCACTGAAAACAATTATATTTTTGTTTTTATCTGATGAATATGATTCAGTACTACTCATCTTCCCACTGAATCCAGTAGCTGCACTATCCAATGAAGAACAACCAGATCTAGGTACCTTTCCATGTGAGTGGTCCACTCTTGCTGTTGCCCCTTCAGGATCCACTTCATTAATCACTGATTGCAATTTTCTTACCAATGGCTTAGTCAGTTTCACATTTGGTTCTTTACCTTTTGATGTGGGATGCTTGTTGCCATTATCCTGGTTGTGTATAATTACGTTCACTGTGACATGTGGTGCTTCAGTTGTTCTAGGCTTGACTGCAGATGGTGTTTGTCCTTCCTGCCCTTGGCATGTAGGAAGACTTGGGCCATACTTGGAGCGTCTGCTGGCAGCAGCTTGTTTCCCAGATCGGGTTGATTTTGTTGATTTGTTTGATTTATTTGATCGTGCACTGTTTAGCCTGGATGTGGAATGTTTATTAATAAGCCAATTTTGACTGATGGAGCCTTGGAGGTTCTTTAAACTTGATGAAGCTGCATTTGAGGAGATCCACTGATGGTTTAGAGCCTGTTCTGCTGTCATTCGTTTCTCTGGTTCCAGTACTAACAGATTATCTATAAACTCTTTTGCCACATCAGACACATCATTCCATGGCTAAAAAAAGTACATAGATATCAGTTAGAATAATAGCAAGGGAAAAATAATCATATACATGTACATAAGGAGTTACTCAACACGTTCAACATTTTCAAGGTCGTACAGAGCACATAGAGGGGGGGAGGGGGTTAACCCCTGCTTTCAAGTTGAAATTTATTAAAGTGTCAATTTTTCAATTCCTGCTTGACAAGGTCAAATGGCCTCTCCAGGGCGCAAAGTCACTTCTGGTCTGCACTCACCCATTGTCGTCAGGTCAGTATAATTTGTCTTTACATGCATTACCTTTTCAGAGGTTTGTTAGATTTTTGTACATTTTCGATCAGTGTTCAAAATGAATTTCATACTTGTGTTGCTATACTGAATTGTAAATACATCACTGAAACACAGATTTCAATTTTTGGCACATCCTCGAATGATCTGGGAGAGGGCAAGTACAAAGCTTCTCTGCAGCCAACGTATTGCAGTTGTATGTACATAGTTGATAGATATGTCTTAAAATATCAATATTTTCCCATACTACTTTGGGGGGAGGGGGTAGGGGGTTTATGAAGACTAGCATACTCTGTACGACCTTGAAAATGTTAAACAGCCCCTAACATGAACTTTATGTGAACTTCATAATTATAATAATTGTGCAAACTTGGACTATGTTATAATTTATAATTGGCAAAGGTTCCATATAAAAATGTGCAGTGTGACTACCATTTTTATGTAGGTACAAATGCAGTTTAGATTTGTATGAATCAAACAACAAGTTCAAATACGAAAAAAAAAATTCAAGTACAAATCCACAGAGATGGTGACAGTACAAAATGTGATAACAAAATAACGTAATATCTTATTAAAGAAATTAACAGTACACTCTATGAAATTAATGCGATTTTTAAAAATTCACGTTAATTCTATGGAGCGTTAATTTTAGCGATGTTAAATTTCTTTACTTTTACAATTTTAATTTCTTGAAACATTTGGGGAAAAACCCAGCTGCAGCATGTTTTGCTTGACACACAACCTTACCTCATTTGAAAACTGATACATCAACAGTTACACAGTTTCAACAGCCTGAATTGCTGTATTAGTTACCAGACTCAGTACTGCATTTTGTTGTTATTGAAAATAAAAATGTCACAAGCAAAAGTGTTGTCCAGTCTTTTTGTGTTCATTGTCTTAACTTGGAATTTTTATGTTCATTTTTGCATTAATTTTTTTGAACTGATGTTAATTTCATGGAGCATTAATTTCCAATATAATAGGGTATACTGTAATTCAATTCTACAGTGCCAAAGCACAATTGCCATGGTTATGATTATTATCATTATTTTTTATAATAGCTAAAAACGTCTCATATAATTTTATATGTTTGAATGTGAACACATGATCTTAAAATGAATTAAAAACTTGTATTTTCTGAAAAGAGAAATCTTGTAGAATGAAGCAGCACAATACATACTGACAGCTCTTCAAAATAAAGAAAAAACTCTTGTTTTGTCTTCTTGATCCTAAGGCTTCTCCTAAGACTCAGCAGGAAGAACAGCTGTTTGACTTGAACTGAAAAGACTGCGGTTCATTAGCAAGCAGTGTAGAATATTTATAACCACTGGTGTCACTTTTCTCGGTCCAAAATGTATTTTTTTAGATGATTATTTAAGCAATATAAAACAGCTGCAGGTGCCTATAAACTCTGATATAAACACACTGAAGTTGGAGAGCACGGCAGAAGTATAAGAGGAACACAAGGCAAAGCCAAGTGTTTCTCAAGCAGCCATTTTATATTACTTCTACAAAATAGAAGATAAAATGAGTGTCTTTATCCTCTGATATTTATAAACACTCATTTTGCCACCTGTTGACCAATCAGAGCATGTGTTGTATCTAACCTATTTTATAATACTAAAATAACAAATGGAAAACCCTGAAAATAATTTTAAAATAATTTTTGAGCAGTTTAAACTCAAAATTACAAGTGAAAGTTACAGCACAATCTTGTACTCTTCCATGACAACTCAGTACACTATGTCAGTATACATGGATTATAGACATCAATATTTTGGAACAACAACAGTTGCTGACAAAGTAGGAAAAACCAGACTGCCTGAATTTCAAAAATTACATACATTCATGTGTAATTATCTGCATACACATGTCAGCTATTATCAGCCAAGTTGATCCACACCAAAAGTTTGACCTTGAGAAATCAGTGCAAGTTCATTTCATAAGTATTGAATGTTTGGCACTTTGACATTAAGCAGTTGACCGGGTCTCATAATTTCATTCTGAAGGACTTGAATGAACCCACATACCTGTACTTGTAGAACAGAAAGAAATAGAAGGACTTAAAATAATGTCATGGATTTTCACAAGATTCCAGTCAAAAGTAAGAAATGAAAGATTGAGAAACAGCAGTGGCAGGGCACAATCAAAAGTTTCACCTAATGATAAGAGAAGAATGATTCTTACAAAAGAAACATTTATAATAAAATAAAATACTGAGTTGTTGCCATTCAGTCAATTTATTGATGAAAAAATCATATGTAGTACAATGATTTGTAAGAAAATCATACTATTACATTTTTCTCTCTGTCATCACTCTGGACTGAAAATTGTCCTCAATGCTAGGTTAAATAATAATTCCAGGTCATATTCTTCATATTACCATGATCTTGAACGTATAACTATATTCTGCAATAAAGAAACACGCAAGAAAATATTCTTCATACAACAGATAACTCTGCCATGTTTAGCAGTTATACAAAAAGTTATAAATCTGAACTGTTAACAATAGCTACGATTTGCCTATGGTTCAGTTCATGAACATTTTCCACTCTTTACAAGATTGGTAGTGGGCCTCATTCCCAGGAATAAATTCCAATATGCGACATAGTATTGAAATAGCAACACTGCTGACAGCTGACAACAAAATGTGAATTTTTGATAGCGATAATCTGTATTACAAAATTAGTAACAGAGACCCACATTGATCTCGATTGTGTGGAGCAAAAAACAAATGTTGAAGATATGTACTGGTTGTGGCTGATGTAACTGTAAGATTAATAAAGTCTGTGACTCGGAAGCAGAATAGTCATAAAACACTGGTGAATATACCTTAAATAATTTGGTACATCCAATGGTAGTAACTGAAACTTCAACAAGTGCCAGCCAAAGTAATGAAACAGTGACATTGCAAAATTGCGATTTAAACAAGTGGCATTCGAACCCCCTCCCAGAGCCCCAGTAGTGTTTTCTTGGCATCACATGAATCAAATTGTGACTGAACTCCTTCAGCAAGCCATGCTGTTGTGTTCAAAGATAATAGTTGGATTGGTTCCAGTGGCATGTAGCATCTGTCAGCAGTGGTCTTGCATACAGTGGCAGGCTTGACTAAAGGTCAGCTATTGTCTTGAAGGTACAGAACTGTTGAACAATAGCCAAACACACAAAACAAAAACCTGTCAGGCCAAATATGATATATATATATATCAGACATTCTGAGGAAGGACTACCATAGTACTCAAAATATTAATGTCAGCTACAGTACTTGCAAAATACATTCTATGTTGACTCTTAGTTGATCAGTCTTGACCGGTACCTTGCCTACTTGCTGATAAAGAAATTCTTTTTAGAAACCAAATAATCTCAATTATTATATAATGTGGAGGTTTTTTAACTTCAGCATTTATAAAGTTAATTCAGTTTCACAGAATCAATTTTCACCAATAGCTGGCAGATCAGCTAAAGGGAAAACAGCTTTGTAAGTTGTATATACCATCTACCTGAATGTAAAACCATTGCTTTCTGATGCTCTAAGGACCACCAATCACCACGGTCCCAATTCCTTTGTTCAAGATTAATTTATGAAACAGTTGCCAAAATTAGGTTGCTGGTATACAAGGGATCACCAAAGTTTTCTAAATAAATGTTTTGGTGATTACTAGTACAGTACATGCTTTAATACAAAAATTATCTTGAACAGAAACAAGTCAATCAAGGGTCTTAGTTATACAGAATAACTGTTAGTTTTCACCAAATTGTGGCACATCAATATAAGCATTTGGTTACGAAGATTCATAGTGTATCCTGTTCACATAGTCCTTGAGTAACCTACAATGTTAATAGTTCCACAACATCATGTTTTACAAGCAAAACTATTGTAGACAAAATAACTGTTTAAATGATACCATAATACACATTGCAAGTTATGGCTTTTGTTGGTTTGTTTTTAATAGTTTCCATAAATTTCAAAAAATAAAAGCCATTTACTAAAGCACTAAAACCTGCCATTTTCAAACCAGCGACGAAAGAATGCAACCAGCAAGTTATTTGAACATTTTATTTTGCACTGATCTAATAATACTTTCATCCCCCAAGTCCAAGAGTAAGCTTTATTATACTCACTGTGGGGCAAGCAAATACAAGTTGTCTCAACATGTTCACTCATAAGAACTTGACCCACCCACATATGCAAGGTGAAAGTATTTGAAACAATTGGTGCTTGATTTCTTGTTCTTCCAGCAAAGGTTATAAATGGTGTACTACATGTACTATTGCTAAGCATCTTTCAACCGCAGAGTCAAAACTAATTTCCAGCTAAAGGAAATTCTCACGCATTCCAAACTGTGATTTGCATTCTGTGAAATCCTTGTGAACACATACAAATTATTCTAGTAACACATACAAATTATCTCACTTACACCTTGGCTGCTCTTCATGTGTTTTAACCCTATTGTAGTTCTAAATCTAACAAAACAGCACCATATCATTAACAGTGAGCGGGTATACCATACTTGCTTGTTATTAACCGCAAACCACAGCATCCATAGTGATAGTTAATGTTGTTGGTCTAACCCGCTCACTCTACATGATCAGTGAGTACATGTATGACAAATGTTTTTAATTGTAGATCGCAACCACCGTACTTGACCGCACAGGGCGTTCGCTTGATTGAAAACTTAAGACTACTCGCATGAACAACAAAAATTCAGGAAACTTGGCTTGCACAGGAAGTTTACGCAAAAAAAACATCACAGTACATTTCACATGCACAGCCATCAACTGGAACCAACACGAATTGTTTTCATTACAAATATCTTCTTGCCGAAAGCCTTGTGAATGATACGTTATACGTATTTGCAAATACTGGGGAATCCTTCAATTTTTTTAAAAAACATTTGACATACCTATTAATAGTTGAACATGAGCTTCGAAGCTGACTAATTGAAACGACATCGATCAGCTGCTGTGTTGCACGTTGATACACAGCATACCCGAATGAATTTTCCAGAGGAGAAGCAGAGACAAAGCAATTTCACACTTCACAAAGACAATAAAAACACTTATTTTAGGCTTAAGTCAGTGTTTATATACAAATAGGAGCAAAGTAAAACTAACGATTTCAAAATAACTTGGTTTCGTGTCGAGATTTATCCCATTCATCAGAAGGTTAAGGTCACATTCGAGGAATCTAGAGTCTCATTAAGGAATAATACTATTTGTATTTGCATGAACATAAAAGAAGTATCACTTGACGATGGTTGCTCGACAATAAACGTTTCCATAACACGAGGCCTTATCAATAAAGCGCCATAATCACATTTGGGCTGTTCGGCATACCGTTACCAGGACAGTACAGGACACAGTGATAGTGAGCGAGCAAGAGCGTAACAAAGCAAATCATAACAAACCAGATAACAAACCTTAGAATTTGAAATTATAGTAGTTAATTAGCTACTTCGACATTAACTCGTCCTTGCATAACACTACAAAATCAGTGCAAACCACGTATAACTACTTCAGATAATGTTTTTCGTCCACACTAACTTACGCTGCACAAACATAGTAATAAATTCTTCTGAGAATCAGAATGGCTTTCAAAATAGTATACATGCAATCGCTATCTCGCGATTACTCACCTCTCCAGTGTAACAATACTTGGCCGTCAGAATCGATTTGTACAACCTCGTTCTGTTTTCATCTGCAAACGGCATTTTCCCGCTCAGTAAAACAAAAGTTATTACTCCAACAGCCCACATGTCCACGGCGTTCGTGTAGGGTTTTCTTAACAGGATCTCGGGCGCGATGTACTCGGGGGTTCCACAAGTCGTATCCATCATACTGATACATTCGTCGTTACTTTGCCTGCTATTCGAAAGCCCAAAGTCCGTTATCATAATCTTAGAGTCATTGCCTGGATGATAGTATAAAAGGTTCTCTGGCTTGAGATCCCTGTGTGTTATACCAAGTGAGTGAAGATACCGAACGCCGTCCAAAACCATATACATTACTCGCGTGGCATCGCGCTCGGTGAACCGTCCTCTACAGACAATACGATCGAACAATTCTCCACCGGTTGCTAGCTCCATTACTAAATATACTCGATCCTTGCATTGAAACTGTTCATGTAGCTGGACAATACAAGGATGTTTGACTTTTCTGAGGACAGCTAATTCAGCATCAAACACGTCCTTTCCTTCCTCCTTACTTTCCTTGAGCTCTATCAACTTGATTGCATAAGGCTGTTTTGTTTGTTTGTGCTCAACTCGGACTACTCGGCTGAACGACCCTCTTCCTATTAGAGCCTTAATCTCATATTTTTCTGTAACCATCGGGTCAAATTTTGCTCGAAACTTTGGGACTTTGCCTTTCTTTTCGACGCTCTTTCCCCTGACATTTGTCTTGGCCATTCGTTGAGGTTCACGTGATGAATTTCCTTCTGGTAGCAACGTTGGCTTTCTAACCCAATCCGACGGCGACTCGGGCGGCAGTTTCTTACTACTACTACCACATCCCATCGTCATGTTTACCCGGTCTTGACCTAAAACCTAAACAACTGCATTTCGTAAAATCTGACACGCGTGGCAGATCGATATTAATACAACCATTACTACTGTACTCTTGGTTTTCTAGTCTCCTTTCTGTACTGTTTGCCTGCTGCATGTTGACATATATGGCGCTTTTTGCCGTGACGTAACGCATGAGGGACGTCAATCAATCAAGGATAGTAAACCAATGGAATCGTTATGAACGCAGTATAGGCATAACACAGCGAACATTCCGCTAATTGACGAAACTTCCGCCAACAGTTGTAATTCTAAACCAAAGACCTCACAAGAAAAATAGTATGAGAATGCTGAATTCCTCAAACCCAGTCATTTATATATCACATTATAGATCATAAACTCCTGCTCTGTTGTGACTGCGAGCGCAGCATGCAAAGGTTGGACGACTTTTTATTATGTTGTGATACGAAATTAACATGACAGTAAAAATGTTAAATTGTCAGGTTAATTTTTATACCGTTCTACGGTTTGGGTGTTATTCGATGTAAAAGTGGCCCTTGTATACTGATTACTGTATTAAAAAACTTTTAAAATCTAGCTTACTCAAGTGTTGAATTTACGTCGGTCCATCAGTGGACAACCCAGTTCTTGCACATTAACTTTAATATTTTAAAATAGTAATAGTCCTGGGTATAAATGAACAGTGGCGGTGGCAGTGAAACAGTCCGCCTTTTTAGTTTCAGCTGCGAATTCACCGGCCAAGCTGTAGCTATG